>JAQFYG010000354.1:0-33679 GCA_034694325.1 Entomobrya corticalis | reverse complement strand
CGATGATGTCTGACCAGATGCAAGTTAAATTGGGAGATTCAAATTATAATTTCCTTGAGAAAGTATGTGGTTCAATGGATAAAACTCCTAAAGAAACACCTTTTAAAACCACATTTTTCATAGCTTTATCCAGGCTTAATTGTGAATAATAAGTAAGAATGAAGCTTGAATCTGCATTGCATGAAACGTGTATACCATTCTAGATTGTATTTTAAATGGATAGATTTTATACGAAATATGAATTCTGTAATGTACAAATTCGTGGATTGTAGATGCAAACATTATAAATATCGAAATTTTAAACAAATTCATCGCATTCGCTTTTGTATGTAAAAACTTAAATAAGAAATTAAACGGTAGAAAAACATTCATTGCAAAATGTATTTGATCGTACCTACTCCCTGAATTATTTTCTCGCATAATATGGCTATTTTTTGTTTTATTGGTATCAACAACAGGTTAGGTATTATTACAAGACACGAAAGCAATGCAACGATGCAATAATAAAATGTTTTTTATTCAATAATTTCTTCATTTAAAATAAAAAACATTATTTTGTGTGATGCATTAAATTTACATAACGACCAAAACATCAGCAACAGCTAGGCATGAAAGAAGCAAGAAGTCGAAAATTTGAATGATTACTTTTACGGGGCTATGCCGCAAAAAATCTTCAAATGCTAAGACACATGTACATACATGTACTCTCGACTCTCACCTTTTGAAAACTCAATGAAAACTTGTAAAATATGCATTTTAAGTACGTCGTTAACTAACTAACAACATGTCGAAAAATATTCACAATGAAAACGATCAGTAGTTAATCACACTTTTCTTGACTAGCTACTATCTAAATTTTGAAAAAATCTACAATGAACAATACACTTAAGTACAAATTAATTATAAGATGCCAAGTGAAAATACACACTGATAAATTAGCTGCTTTGAAGAACGCTGCTGCTGCAGTGGGAAATGTGCGTGTAAAGTTTTAACCAACATCGTAAACATCCTGAGATGGACAAATGGTGAATGGGCCTCAACAAACAGGTCGCATTTTTTCATCACGTATGCGTGACATGTCTGGTGTCAGTCCTGTACCTCTTGTAAAATGCATGTAAAAATGCATTTTTGTGTGTATATTAATATTATTGTAGCAGTAGAATTAGTCGTTGCATAGCTTCTGATTTCGACTGCGGCGAAAAGTGAAAATAAATGTAAGATTTATTGTTCTAGAAAAGAATTTAGGAGTGAGTGATGTCATCGAGTATTCTGTCTGTGAGAATGGACAAGAATGGTGCATTGTAAACTTATAATACCACATCCAAAGTCTGACTATCAATTGCAAATGCATAAAATCAAATAAATTACGAGCTTCGACAATAGTAATAACTTGTTTGTATTTATGTGGCATTGTTGTAGAAAATGATCAACAGTCAACATCATTATTTGTTCTAAAAATTAATATAAATAGTTTTAAGTTGCCTTTACCTTTGAATAATAATTACTTTTGAGTATCGTGATAGTAATAAACAACTGGGGTTACGTATGGGATACACATTTTGCGATTCTGACAGTAGACTGATGTAAACCTGGTTTTCTATTGTTACGTTTACCTCTTTTCCAATCAAGTAACAGTATCTAAGCCATTTTCATGAATTCCCTTTACTGATCAATTCTCATGCTGCATTCAATATTATTGATAATGCATTGTAATTAGGAAAAAATCGCTTCATGTGGTCTTTTTCAATCCCATTAAACATTGACGAAATTGATGTAGAGTAAGTATGGGATAATTAAGCGAATATAAAGTAAATAATTAATTTTACCATTGCATACCATTTGTTGTCTTAAAAGTCTTTTTTTTAAACAGTAATTAACAATTTATTCGTTTTGAGTAGTCAACCTTTTGCAATATCATTGAAACACTTAATAAAGCTGAAATTGAAATCATCATCTCATTTTTCAAACAAGTCATCATTTTACCAAATCTTGTTCAATGTTCCAATGGCATGTAAAATTACCAAGTTGTAGTCGTTACTTGATGTCTTGCAAAGAAGTAAAAGTTGAGTGAATATTATATGGCACAGGATTTTTTCATGTAGATCAAGCATTTAAAGTTCACTGTCAAACAGACCATAACAAGGGAGGGCTTTTATGTATAATGAGTAAGATTAGAGTGGACTTTTTTCTGGAATGTGATACTAGGGTTGTAACTAACAACAGCTAACTGCGCTAAGTACATTTGCTACACCAACGAGTACAAAAAAGTTGGTAAAGTAATTCATGTTTTGATTGAAGTAGCTAAAAAATACTACTAAAATTGGACGCGAATAAATTGTCGCAGTAAGTGGTCCACAAAAACAACAACCAGAGTCAGAGAGAAAAATATTTTATACTTAAGTGTAATATTGTGAAATGATTTTTTCAAGACAATCTGGATCGAAAAGATAGATAAGCCATGTATGCCTCTGCCTCTCTCGGATTTCAGTATAGACACAGATATCAAGAACGTTCACGAAATATGCTAAGAACATCACCATCAGAGACCCCAACATCATGTCACCATCGCAACGCAACGCATCACCTGTGCTGCAAAAGAGAAGAAAGAGAAATCCATAATGTTGTCATTAAAGCAGGACAAGTGGAAAAACGAGAACAGACAGAGTACCCGTTCCTTGAAAAAATAATGTTTTCTGCTTTCATAAAGGAGCAATCCGCATCCACAGCGTAACGTTTTTCCGCAGTATCCATATCATTCAACGTATATATTTGTCTACTGCAATGACACGAGAAAAGGAAAGATTTCTTGGTTCTGTGTAGAAAGGAGGAAGGGAATGAATACGCCTCAAGTTACCACAAGTTGAAGATAAACTGCAGAGATAACAAATCCATGCTCTCCATCTTCCCTGACTCTCTACCTTGGTGATAATAACAAACTTGAGCAACTGATTTCATGAAAATATGGATATGCAACTCGTGTGTGTGATGCGATGATGGTGTGATGTGATTTCCATCTTTTGTCTCACTTGAAATGGAATGGAAACCAACGATATTGTAGATATTTTCAAAGTAGAATACTTACTTACTTTATATGAAGTTTATTGATAATATGCTTTTCTACACCTTCCATGTTTTTGTTTCAAAGTTCAAAAATGTGATATGCATACGCCTGCGCACAATTACTTTTTTTGACACATTCCATGTTGCATCATTTTTAGGAAGAAACTAACTTCCCAATATTACATGCAAAAAGTAGTCTTGAACAATGAGGAGATAAATATAAAAATGTGCATCAAAAATTCCATTTATAAACGAACAATTAATCTAAAAGATATCGTAACTGAACCTACTGGCCACAGATCTCTGGTTCTTTTCCACTGTTTTAAATTTAGTTTGTTATCAATCATACCGGAATGCTCTTTTGTATCAATCAGTTATTGAATTCTTGATTGAATATACGCATTAATTGATTGTGTTTACTCTCAGCGTTTCGAGAGAGACATATTTATCAGATTTGTCATATTTACTGGACAGTTTGACGCTGGTATATATCCCATTAGTCACGCGACAATGACATTCCTTTTCAATGTTGCGTTATATGATATAATAACTAACGTTTTTAATCATTCATGTAGAACACAAATGCCATTTTGATATAACATACCCGTGTTTGTGCATTTTAATTGAATAAATGGTTGTTTTGTTGGACCGGCAAGGGTTATTGAATATTATAATGGATCATCATAATTGAGCTTATTTTAGCGATAATCAGTTGTTCCGACTAAACTCCATTATACCTTTATTTTGATCAAGTGGTTGTAAAGTGGTTGTATAGAGGATTTGTAATAACGACAATAATGACTTGAATTGGCGTATTTGTTTATACTACAAGTGCTATTAACATTACGATTTACATATTTGTCAATTGAGTGAGTATAATGACATCATTTAACACAAACAACTTTCAACTTTGTGATTTCTGCATTTTTTTCTTATCACTGCATTCCAGAGTCAAGTAATCTGTCAGAGGCTTCTGTTTGAAAAATAAAGCCCTTGTTTAATTGTCCACTTTATGCGTCTTTTCCAGACACGCATGTCCTAATATTCTTATATTTTTTGTTATAAAAAGAGATCTGTGTAATGAAATACTAGAGACAATAACACACGTCTTTTTAACAGGTCATCATTCATAATTTTTATAATTTTCTGATTGAAAAGGGATGCAAATGCCAAATCTTTAGAGCACATTAAAGCAGTGTCATTTTTTTCATTGTAGTTTCTTTGAATCAACAAAGGTGTGCATAAATATTGCCTCATATCTAAAATGTCAAAATAAATACCTAGGTAAATATCATTAGATCAGCTTCAAGATACATGTGAAAACATTGGAAATAGGAGAGAGTACCGATGGGAAATCCCTTTTGACATCAAGAGCCAGTGGAAAACCATTTCAGCTAGAAGCTTGAGTGAATGAATAAATGAATAAATGATACGCGAATTAAATTAATACGGTAATACGGTCATCATGCATATGGTTACGGTGTTCAACAATGCAAATTTTGATGTATTTTAGAGGGCATGGATAACAAACGACAATTGAACATTTCTAACACATTATTGTATGTTATAAAAGTAAGATATTACAGACAATTGGAGTTGTGGGAATACCATGAAAATTCGTCTTATGGACCGAGGACAGATGCAGCAAAAATATACGAGACAAGGTTGATAATATGGGTAAACACACAATTCAAACATTGCAATGTAGCCGTGAAACGTATATCACAAAATATTGGTTAGGGTCATTTTTTGTTTTTGATAGGCAGGATATGAACGCGTGAGTTAGCAAAAAAGCGTGCAAATTCTTGTTTGTGCAGTAGAGAATTTGTGTTTTCCTACACATTATGTTTACTCTTATCATCACAGTCAATAAATCACAACATATAATTACTGGCCATAATGAAATATGCTCACTTCTGTCCAGAAAATTGTAAATAGTTTCACAAATTGCATTTAATTGTTTTAAAGAGTCGTGCATTGTGAAGTGTACGGAGTATAGTATTATTGTATTTACTTTTGTCCGTCTCTCAAGAATTCGAAAAGTGTTAGTTACCTCGACTCAAGCATTATAGCAAGTAGACTGTGTTTTTTTCTGTTTGATCGTGAGTGACTGAATAATAATCAGCTACTGTAACACAATTTGAGGAATACCTTAAATGGTAGTTGGCACACTTGTCATGCATAAACACATTTTATGCAATCCCATCTTGTTACATAATATCCGTTTATACACATGAAACTATGTTCATAAAATTTTATCTTCTTCATAGACAATGCACAGACCGTAGCCGGCAGGTGAGATGAACCTATATGCATAAGTAATCACTATTTTGTTTTATATACTAAAACGTCTTCGAAAGTACACGGGATTAAACGACTTCAGGATTGTTTACAATTGTATTAAGAAGCTGTTCATAATTATAGGTAATATGGTAGTGGTAACATAAGAAACAATATACAGGTAGGTAAGTAATATGCATATGCAATATTTACAATACAACATTATCTTCATCAGCAAGAGTATATGATCAAAATGATCTGAGGCGGAAAATCAGGATATGTAAACTGGAAATACCCAGATCTCGCGTAGAATGAATTGTACATCTGCGAAAAAACCCGCATCACTCGGCGTTTTTTATTTCATCAGGTGTATTTGTTGGTATACACATCACACTCAACAATCAGACCAATAATATATGTACCTACCTATCTGTTTATCAAAATGGAAGAGACAAGAATCCAGAAAAAAATCCTTGGCTAACAATGCGGCCGTGCGCAGCATTATGCACACGGGTGTATATGTATAAGTACGCGTTTTTGAATTGAAACAGTCGCAATCTTGTGTTCAGGTAGTATCTATATTTGCCAGGTGTGGTGACTAATGGGGCTTCCGTCTTTGTGATTTAGCGTGCCATTCAGTCAAATACGTGCGTTTGAATCGTCGCAGTTTCTAAGTCAAATGCTCTTGCTGACTACTGTTCAAAAGGAAGTTTGCCGTCAGTAAGGAGCACTGATTTTTTATGTATTTGATACAAGAAATGAAAAACATGCATTTAATGCAATTTTAAATTTTCGAATAATTGTAATCAACATGCCCGATATGTATACATCTAGCCAGCTACTTACTTTACTAATGATTATGATGACATTAATTGTACAACTCTTGCAATAGATTTATTTAAGATGTAAGCAGCACGCCGGGATAAGCATAATATTTCTTTGCGGTTCCTTTTACCCTGTCTGGACTAATTACTGATTCACATACTACAAAGTAGATATTCTATTGCTTTAAAATTAACAAATGCAGATGAATATATAGCATCTCCATGTACATTAATATGATATGATTACGTATGTAAGTACTCTATTTAGCTGATAGCAATGGCAAAATTTTGTTAAAATATACACAGTCGGATAAAAACATTACATAAAAATGACTTCAATGGGAATTCCCAAACGGCATCCTCCGCAATAGCTGTCCATCCATTGTCTGCATGAAATGCTATATATTCTTTAATGTTGGGATGGGATGAGCAGATAGCAGGTGTGTAAAAAGAGGTAAAAATATGTGGAATAGTGTTACGTAGATTTATATACCTCACCTGCGTTCAGGTTGATATGTTTACTATTATGTTCCTTAAAACAAAATATTTATCGCGATTACTCATCGACAAACTGATCTTGATAGAACTATTCCAGTTTGTTAATAATGCCGTACATTGTTACATATTCAACATTCTGCAAAAGGCCCTTTGCATTTCTGCATCATCGCCAAAGTTATATTTGTCATTCATTAAACTACCATTAATGGCGATGTTGATGAGGATAATAGATGTTTTGCGCTACTGACATCGCGGCATCAACATTTTGATTGATGTCGTATGAATTGCCAGTTTTCTTAATGAATGACGAGTGAATATGTCAAATAAATGACAAGTGATGACGTCATACTAATTCTAAATGAAATATTTGTAATAGTTTGTATATTTATTTGCTTATTTATTAAAACACTTTTTCAAAAAGCAGTACAATCCAGCTTTAAAACTTATATTATTATGTGTAGGCCGTCACGCAGCACTTTCTCACATTATCAGACGAACCAACAATTTTACGTGCATTTTCTAAATAGAAGAATTTCAACGTTATGTAGTAAATCGCTAATGGGTACTGCAATAACCGATGGCAACGTTTAGTAAAATAATTGGATATGATGACGACAAAAGTTCTGAGAATATGTTCTTACGTTTTTGGTCAAACGGCACTCACCACTTTATGATGAATCCTAAATGATTATTAGCATAAAACTTTAGATTCCTCCTTATCGTAAGTACAATTATTGGCCAGGTTACTACTTTGTCCTTAAGGAAGAGATGTCCTGTTGCCCATACGTGTACACCTAATGCCTCCTGCCTCCCTAAAAGTCAGTAGAAATCGAATACGCGTTGGAGAAAGCAATAATGCCTAAACTCTTTTCATTAAACCTATTCTTTTTTCCTCAGCAGTAAATATCTTTCGTACGGTTCATTGGGAACAAGTTTAAAGGGATTTTATGCATCGAGAGATAGGGAAAAAGCATTCATCGTTTTTGAAAATGATCTTTTGTGTGGTTCACAAACAAAGTCTAACAGCATCCACAATCTCTTAAGAAAAAAATGTAAATGAGTAAGTGCTTTTTCGTGAGTTTAAACATTATGTACAGCCTCTTTATTACGAATTGTAAATAATGATAAACCATTTGGATTTCTTATTGATATTTTCTGTTGTTGATAAACTGTACAGAGTGGTGATGAAATCTGCACAAAAGGAAGGAGTGCTTTTTATGGTTTACGATTATTTGCTAAATGAAAATCTTTTTTTCCAAATATTTTTTCATGCATGAATATACCTATTACCGCACCACATGCATCCTGAACCAACGAGTATAAACTCTAAAAATAATACGTCATACTGCACAAGATTTTTGCACTAAAGCATCTTGTCAACAGGGGGCCACACAATGGATTACATTTTGAGTAAATGATAAACCCTCAATAAATAGCTTATCATCTTACGACAAATTATTATATAGTCACTCAACCGTCGACACATAGATCGCCTGGTTATTAAACCAGTCTCTCAAGAAATTTAGGCAAATGTCCAACAATAGCTGCTTATAGGAACTAGTTATATGGAAAGCATTGTATTTTTACATTACATTTATCTGTACATTGTTGAAAAACTAGCCGACTAAGAAAAAGCCATAAAACAATAAGTACATACTCATTTTGAAATATGTCACAGCTTTTTAGCAATGACAAACGTCTCATTAATATTTAAATGTAGCAGAAACTTGAGTTGAGGACCTTCAAAATTGCCTTTCATCATTTCATTAACTAATGATCTTTAACGACAATCGCAACAACTATTCCTCTGTAACAGCAGGCAACACCATACTTGGCATAACATGTAGGACACTTGATGACCACTGATGACTTTTTATATTCATGCTGAGGTACATTGACAGTACATCAATTTTAATTTCTAAGTAATGATTTGGCTAATTTAAAAATTACTAAATTAAATTAAAATTTTTGTCAGTATAGTTCATACAATTTATACTCATACATGTATACAGACCAATTGAAACCACCACATATGTAATCTAGTAACAGATTGGGGCGTTTTAGTCAATATGATGAGATTGAAATACGATAAAATAAAACGACAAAATACTAAATAGGTAGATTAAGCTCGGTTTATTTTCAACATCATCAATATTATACACGGCTGAAGGTACTTTTGTATCATTTATTGTAAAATATGTCAAGAGCTGGAATCTTCAGCTTCATCAAATGCAACTAATCTTAATCCTCTTTTCTATCTTCCCACATTTTTTATCTATTCTTTCGTCTAAATATCTTTATAACTGTCCATCTTTAATACGATTTTTGTTGCGAAGAGAAAGATAGTGAAAACTGTACACAATGGCTCACAAATAAGGTCTGAGGAATCATCGAGCAAGTGTCAATGGATGAATTGGTAAGAATAACAATAACGTGTTTTAGATTTGCACGCTGATTTCAAGCATTCATGAATTAATCCATGTGCCATGTTTTTCTGCCAGGTTGATAACATTTTTTAGATTTGCTCAAATGATAATCTACTCTCAAGAAGATGTAATGGACAATATCTAGCTTCTTCATCAACTTACATTTTTATTTTAAAACCCGGTTATGATGACCAATACCATGCCAAAAAGATTTTTGCTTACTATCTGCACAATGAATCTAGCAATAAGTATATGTGTATGTAAAAGTATGCGAACTGTAACCTAAAGATTTATCCGTTCCATTAAAATAATCAGAACAATTTTTTTGCCCTATTACAAGTCCGTATTTTCTACGATTATTTTGATGAGATGATAAGTGTTTCATATGCGAAGGTTGAGTTAAGGTAATGTGAAAAGTAGAAAAGTACTTGCATAAGCGCTTACATAACAAAGCTTCTTTTTCTTTTATCGACGAGAGCAACAAACACTGCAAAAGGATTCTTTGGAATTGATGTTGTTGTTTTTCACACAAAGAAAGTGGTTTGACAATCGTGGAAAGGTTCAAGTAAATAAGTAAATAAATAAACTGTTTGAAGAGCAAAGTGTTGAGTAAACACAGCTCTGTCTTGTAAGCTTGCAACTTTTATTGCATGTACTCAAGATTATCAGCTTTCAAAGGATTATTTATTTACTCTTCTTGATTTACCCCTGGTTGTTCTGGTCCGATGATGATAAGGTGGTATACAATCACCAATAAAGTCGACCAAGTCTGTATATTATCTTTACTACAGTGTCCTCTCCATTTTCTACGTTTATTAATCTCACCTTTTAGAAAAAATGGAATTAAGCTCTTTTTCTACGAATTATTCGGCTATCTTGTACTCAGATTGGAGGAAATAAAAAGTGCAATTGCATCTCTTCTTCTAATAGAAAGGTTTATATTTTTGAATAGATTGGTGTAGTTTAACTACTTGCCGATTCAGCCTTTACGTCGCATTTGAAAAAAAAGTTATATTGTAATTACCAAGCACAGTGTGCAAACCTCACCTTTTCGACAGACTCAAGCAGAATTTTATCAAAATTGTTTAAAGTTAAGGTAATAACAACCAGGTTTAGGAGTGATTCGAGTGGCTAATGAATCGAACCCGGTCAATATCAATGTGAGGAGTAAACCAAGAAAGGGATTATAGAGACGTAGATTTTTATATATTTTTTAAAATTCTGTGTGGCCCACCAAGACAGAATTTACTCATCGTAAGTCAACCCCATGGCGTTGCTGTGGCAATACGAATGAGATGTGCCGCTTTTGTTTTGTAAGCTGTTATATGTATGAGCTCGGGATATTTTTTAGTAGTAAATATTGGAGTAAATATTTAATATTGCATCTTCTTGTGCACCATGGTTTGCATATGCAATGCACACAGATAAGTTGTCTTCTGACGGACGGTTGTTTAAATTTCTTGCAGTAATCTTTTAACATTTTGAACGCCTCGATTTGAAGATCAATTTAATTCAGTTATCTGGCAAGATTTGCTTTTTGGATACCTACATAATATTGAGAACGAGTCAGAACTATGTACATAGTTTATTTAGCAAATGATAGGTCAAAACAAAAAAATCTAAATGGTTCTTCATTAGGTGGATATGCAACTGCGGTAGGACTAACACCAGAAAAAGGAGTATGCAAACGGCAAAGGATTATAGGTGGAAAATAGACACTGCGAACAGAAAACCACCGCACAATCTATAATGAAAACACTATTAACATTGCATACTCTTGTAAACTCAAAACATAGGAATTTTAAAACATTTAACTTTCTGCATGCTTACATGCACTGTACAATTATGAAAGTTTTTAACCTTCTAAATGAGTATATTCATGATCGACAGGGAAAAATTGAGAGGTTGTCAGTGTATTTTTGAAAAGGATTTACTTTCTTGGAATATTTGTAAAAAAAACAGCAATCCTTCTTTCCGTTACTACACTAACATCAACAGCTCAAGTCTGCGCTTTTTTGCAGTAGCAAAGAGGAAGCCGTGTTTTTCGAAGACGTGAGATTTAATTACACATAACAATGCGGTACATAAACAAGAAGAAAAGTGAATGTACTTTCTTCATATCTATATTCCTTTTCCCCCTTGATTTAAGACGTTAATAACTTTATTTGTATCTAGTATCATGTCTTCATAATGCATCTTTTTTTTGCGCTGCGCCCAGCCTTTGCAGATCTCCGTGGTCTGTTGCTGTAGGAGCAATTGTAAGATTGACTTGTATAGTGTTGTCCGTCGTCCTCGCAGTAGTAAAATCCTTACTTTATGAATACATTAATTATTTATTCATTTCAGGTTTTATGCTTGCAGTTTCACTCGTCTTTTTTTCTACACATATCGTCAAGAAAATCCAAAACTGTTTTTCATTATAATCATCATGACCAATTATGCCAGCATTGCTTTTTAATATGGTTTTATCTAACATTCGGTAAACTTTGAAACTTGAGTAAAAGTTTTAGTTAGACAAAAGAATAATTGCAAAACGACAGTAGCGAAAAGCAGTAGCAAGTAGTCAGTTTGGAGCAGCTACTACAACTACTACTACCACAACTATTACCATTATCTAAGTTAAGTATCATTCCCATTATCGTTCTCATCATCAGTAATAACATTTAATTCTTGCTGCAGGTACGACAACGTCGCTGCTAAAAACTCCATTCATCCATTTGATGAACTCCTCTGCACATCCATCAAGGTAGGACTAGGTAAGGAGATACAAAGGGAAAATATATCAACGGGCTCTTGAAACAACAATCAACTGACTTTATGAGCTGCATAATTTCGACCTATGAAGTGAGTGTTGAAAAGGCAAGTTCATCCCATCGAAACACCTTATCCACATAAATATTTTTGTTCTATGCAACTTTTTTGTACTTAAAACTAGAAGCGTTCCTCCGAAGAAGGCTACTTTTAATATTTTGGGTAACACCATTGACGTGATTGTTTTCAGATAAAATGACAGACATCATAAAATCTAAACAAGTCCTCTGCATCTTCTCGGCTACTGATCATCATCAGCAGATCATCAGTTATTAAATCATATGCTTCGATTACGGTTCAATAGCACGGTCGAATGAGCTTCATTACCTTGTATGGGAAAACCATTAAAGTAAGTTACGGCTATCATATCACAAAAAAGCAGCAAGTTTCCGCGTAGTAAAAAAATCTTCTTTTACGCGGCTAATCACAGCACAATATAATGTTACGTTATGTCGACAGTCGACACACACACACACACGATTCATGCCATGCCATATTTTTTTGTTATGATGATGGTTTGCTGTGTGCAGTCCGTATATTATAAACTTGTACACAAACATTTTACTTTTGTTTAACAACTTGCAGATTATTTAGAACATATATAGAAAATCTATAATATGTCTACATTATTTAAATAAATACATGCACTATGATTGTGTACGATGATGCATTATTATTATGTTCGTCATACCACTTTGTGGATTCACTCGCTTGCATTCATCTAGATAAGCAGGTATGCATATTATTTGTAGATCGGCAAATGTAACAACCCTCACAGGGTTGACCACCCCGCTTGTTATTCCACTTGGCTAATATCATCTGTATCAAGCAGAGAAGAGTCAAGTCCAATCTAATAGTGCATACCTTTTTTTCCTCCGAAAAGAAGATGATAAACACAACAGCACAAGTCTTGAAGACGTCAAATTTTCATCAAACCACATTAGATTTTAGCTGACATGTTTTCTAGTGACACCATGCTGGCAAATAATCACCTTCCTAGAAACGTTTGAGCTTTTGCAGGGATCACCATCATCATTATCATCACGAGTCAACAGCCAGGCAACAGGGAACTTTACAAAATTTACGCAGACTAATCAAAAAATTCCTAGTAATGCATCAATTCTCATACTGAACAAACATATCAAGTATGTGTACAATTCAGAAAAGAGATTACCGAGCCACAGAATTTATGCCAAGGAAATAAGTATTTAGTTCTCTGGTTAGAAGAAAAGAAGGCTCCTAAGTTCTGTGTACTCGACTTACTTAGTCATCTCATCTCCATAAAAGTAAACACGAGAACGACACGAAAGCAATGAAGGCACGAGTTTCTTCAATAACATTCTGTTTTTTTACATTATTGTAAGAAGAAACTGCATCAGTCCCTCGCTGTTGTCTCATATCAACAGCTTTCTGACGCCTCATCAAGATCGTAAAAAGGGAGAAAAACATGAAACCATAGCGTATAGCAAGAAGAATTTCCAACAAAAATAAGTCATCTTACGAGCGTTTTATACAATTCATTTTTATGAACCATAAGCCCATTACTTATTTGCCGCTTAAGCGAGATTATGTACCTAAACTTAAGACAGAAATGCTGCAATATTTTAATTCTCTGAATGAATCCAACAAACACTTAACAATTAGTCATCGATTAACGACGGCGACGAATGTCGAGGTTGCGGTAGTAACCCTAAAACACGCAAAAAGTAAGTTTAATGATCGTCTGTTCAAATTCTATTAAATTTTACAGCCATCTTTACACAAAACATGCGGACAAAAAATTCTTCCCAAGAATTTCTGTCTAATAAACACTTTTCAGTAATGTTCAATTTTTCCAAATTATAAAACGAAAATACAAAATATTATAAGTATACTCAAATGATTCATGAAAACCAGATACGTATTCATCGGAACTTGCAAAGCATGTACACATTCCTGATTCCTAGTTTTAATGTATATTCATATAAGCATGCTCAATTTAACAGCTAGCAGTTATCAAATAGTAGATTATTGTGAGTGAATATAGACAGGGTTGATTGATAAATGTTCTTTTTTCTTTCCTTGATCATGATGATCATCCAGTCTAATTTCGTATGCGATGGGGGCGATGAGATATATATTACCAGCAATTTAAGAATGCGCATAATTTTAAATATAGATAGTGTATTTTTATGGATGTAGCTTGTTGACAGTATGTAACGATGGAGTGTACATCTGCATGAGGTTGACGAGTACTATTGTGCCATCATTATGTCAGCATATTATGCACTATCAATACGTCGGTCGAGTATAAATAAATTAACCGAAATATTATCATGCTTTCCTCTTTCCTTCCTTTTTTCTCGCGGCTGCTATGTTTGCTTAAACTATAAATATAATATTACGGCAGTATTGATGATTATTTTGCTAGTTCAATTGTAGGGGCATAGTAATATGCAATCTACAATACTCAAAATTCCGAATGTGTGTATATATGATGGTGATAGAGTTGAGTGGGAGGTATTCCCGGTTATGAATAGATTTTTGTGACCACCAAGATGACCAGATTATACAGTTGTTGAGTAAAATTCATTGAATGTAAAAATACTTTGATTTTTCCTCTTTTTCCTATCGAGCAGCTTGAAAATCAGATCAGAGAAAGAAACCAGAAACAGTACGCCTCTGCTCTCGTTTTGAAAATAGCAGTGGGTAATACACACAACAAATAAACCGATCTCTGTCGGAGAAAGAACCTTCGTGGCATTTTTTTGCTTCAGTCAAAATCCTCTATTCACAACATAAGATATTTCTAACAACACATGAAAGAATGTGTTAACAAAATGCTAGGAATTTTTATCCATGTTTTGTGAGCTCACTCTTGGAAACGAAGAGATGATTTATGTAGAATAAGTGTAGGCTTGACTGAGACAACTTGTTGAAATGTACACGGTAAATTACTCGTCTCTCTAGTTACCCCTTTCCGGTCGGCGAGTAGCTTCCTTCATTCTTTCTTTTCGGGGAAACTTTCTAAACAACTCATTATCAATATGCACAAACAAACTTCAACAAACTCCAAACAGAGCCAATAGTGATAACAAATGTGTTCATGAACCCGTAAAAGAGTATTACCTGGGAATATATTTTAACTATTTGTATGTAATATGCAAAAACTCGGTCAAAGAAATGCTAAAGAGACTCATTATAAAACGGCTTAAAAATCTGCATGCATGTATCCAAATGTTTACGTTATTTTGTACATTTGTTGTTAGTATTTGATCAAGTCAAAATATTTTCCTAGAGAAAGATTTACCTTCGAAATAAATGTCAATTAAACGCCAGACTATGTATAGGTTTGTAAGATTGATTTTCAATATATAGTAGTTGCATTGCGTACTTCATCATTATAAATACCATTTGAACTAAAAAGGTGGTTTCGCAGTTTAAGAGATCATATTAAATTTTGATCTTGTTGGATGAAGATAATAGGCAAAAGTTGTTAGCAAACAAGAGATTCGTAAATATGAACATGTCAAATTTTATTTCTCAATTATCTACAATTGATAACGAGCTTCTCTCTAGTAAAGTTAATCAGCAAACAATATTTTTCTTGTTTCAGATTTCGCCATTTCCAAAGTTATTGTCCTTCAGAAACACGAAGAATTGTATAATTTGACGTGACTTTCGACACATGTTGAATATAAATATAAATAAATAAATAAAGCTTCCATTTATTTATATGCCCTATGCAAAATTTTCAGAATGGCGAATAATTGTTAAATGTTTGCATAAACAATTCATCATCAAATTACGATGCATACCTTAACATGTGAAATGGTCAGTACCGGTAGCCAATTCAATTAAGCCATAAAAGAACACAACTCGCATGCAAATATTCCTATATCATCTCAGAGTGATAGATGGAAAACTAGAAATTGAGCCAATGATTTATAATACCTGAAGTTTTATTTGATGTAAAAATGAGAACACGTCATCATCAAAATTTGATTTGTGCTCTTAAGCTCGGTTTACAAGACGCTGCACAACATCACTGCCATGATAATCATCATCATAATCGCTCCATTCCTTTTCAGTCCAAAACAGTCAAGTTACGTTGATTGGGATACCAGTTACTTTTGACTTTGGCAAAAACAACGAGAAGGAAATTAAGTAACTACATAGGCATTTATTTACCATTCCGTTGCTTTTTCTACTCATTGTTTTGCTTTCCCTATCAGCTTCTCTGAAATTACATCTCAAGTAAATCCTTACGAGATTTTTGATTGCAAAAAATCCAAACTTAAGTTATTTCAAGCATTCATATAATAATAATTCGTCAGAGAATAGAAAGAAATGGCAATACATTTTATTCAACATATTTTACAAAGCAAAAAAGTAAACAAAAATGACTGAGAGTTCAGACATATTCGGACTCAGGATCCTTTCTAAAGTTTTTCTTGAGGTGGTGGTGGTTATGCTGTCTCCACGAAGAACAAAACTATTAGATGTTGAGTAGATATGCAAATTGCGAAATGTTTGTGTAATCCGTATTAATCAGCAGATAAGGATAAGATTATGATGATATCCTTTCAAAGCATAACAGGTAAACTTTTGTAGTTTTTTTGTTCCTCTTGCTATATAACATTTTGTATATTTTCATATAAGCTGGGAGCATATAATTTAAAAGTTTTACAAAAGGAGAACTAAGTTTCGGCAAAAGGCAATTTGAAGTTCAATTTTTGTAATGAAAATTTATCACTCGTGTTTGACTTTTTGTAGTTCAAGACGAGCAAAATGAATGAACTTATATTCGCGTCCTTGTTAATCTTTCGAGTGTAGTTAATGAAAAGTTGTTCAAATAACAACACCATAAATATGCATTTGATGCCGATCGATGACAGCCATTTATTACACTGCATGATTATCCAGTTTTTGAAATAAAAAACCAAAATCGTATATGGCACCATTTTTACTCCTTGAAACCTTTCAAGAAAGAGATGCAATGGAATTTGCTCCTGTTAATGAATTAAGTTTATATATATTTATGCGTTTACGAGCTTGTAATTAGTAACAAGATAAAAAGTGTAATATGCAAAAGCTTGTAATAAAAGCAAACATAAGGAAACTGACTAGACTATATATCTCATCAGTTTCTGCTAATTTTTATGCGATAATTGATATGACAAAGCGACAAAAGTGATACTTACGTATCCCAACCTAGTTTACAATAATTTAGTTTTTGCATGAAAGAAGATTGCACTAATCGTAAGTACCAGTTATGTGAATTCTAACCAAACATGCATAAGTGTATCAACCTGAGCTTCAATCAGCTTCTCGCACCATTTTGTCTTTGATGGAATAACGGAAGTAGACAATATCAGTAAAAATGTAATACGACGAATGCAAACAGTACACAACACAGCATCGTATCAACATCAACTCTCATCTGCCATGCATTCAGCCCGCAAGTCGTCCTTCTCGTTATAATCAACCCAACCAACACGAAAATGCACAGAGGCAGTAAAAAAGTGTATTAATCACATGTAAATTACGTTGTCATTCGTAGGAACTCGTTCGATTGTTGTATGTACATAAGTAAGACAATAATTTTCAAATTGTACCATCATCCTTCAACAACAACAACGGCAGCAGCAGAAGCAGTAACTACACACCAAAACAAGTTTCTTGTATTGTACGACGATTTCAAAAGACAAACTTGCCAATAACACAGCTGACAAGAGAAATGAGGGAGATAGAGGAGAAAAAAAACTTGATGCTGATTGATTATTCTTTTACTTTTAATTTGATTTACTCACATTGACCCACACCAAAACCTCGATATTACTGCCGTAAGTGAACTAACCAAGTGTTAGATAGGAATGCGAAAAAAAGTATTGCATTTCAAATTATGCCCAAGAGTGGTAGTGTGTGCAAATCAGTGTGCATCAGAATCATCATTATGATCACCGTCGGTGCATCCTGAAGAAAAAAATGTCGATCAACATGGTATCCCGCACATCATATCAATTTGCGCATATGATATATACGTACCCTACCCTGTACTGCCTTGACTGAACTATAATAGCTGTTTGGCTTTATTTCATTCTCTAAAGGTTCATCGTAGTAAATAGCTGCCCAAATATTTTTGCAATAAAAAAATAATACATATATATAGTGTATGTAAAGTGATATGTTCTTAATATCATTAAAGCAATAACTTCCAATTGCTGATTGCTACTAGAAAACATCAATTGTAAAAAAACTAAAATACTTTATTTTTTACACACAAGTCAAGGAAGATCAGTTGATCAGAAAGAAAAGGGAGAAAGGAAAGAAGTGTGATTATTGGAGGGCACATGCATTTTCGCATTCCCCGTTTGTATTTTTACTACGCGCTATCGTAAATACTTTATTTATATTTACATAATATTTGATGTTGCATTAATGCAAAAATGCTAATGTTGGTTTCAACAGACTTGAAAATTTTGTTATGCCCTGTGTGTGCAACTGTGCATTCTTTTCTTATTGAGTTTGTAAACTGCGAGCGTTGTTGAAAATATTTACTTTAACTCTAGTCATTCTAGTCGACGACGATGAAGAAAGAAAAAGGGAGAAGCTGGTTTCTTCGGGGCCTATCGATAATAACCGATAACATTATTATGCGCTTTACCTCTACACTATGTGTACATAAGAAGCACATTTACTACCAAAAAGCTACAAGTTCAAGAATGTTGAAAAAAGCAAGTCCTTGGTTCAAAAATCAAGTTGGGGAAACTAAATGGCGTAATGCCTTTACCATGTTGAGCTTTTCTTCTATTGTTCTATTGATTATTCATAATCTTTAGCTGAAGATTAGTAAGCAGCAGTTCAAAAGATTTCACTACAAATACGGCATTTTAGAGACTTGAGTTGTACACATTCGAATAACAGCGTGCGCCTGTTACACAAAATATGAATACGATATACGAACAACCAACTCAGTATTTAAGATTGCATGTAAGTGGTTTGATTCAGTCGGACACTTTTCATCAATGAACACCAATCGAATCGGCAAAGTATTGAGAAATATGCAGCAGAAAATATCCTTCAAAACATTTAATCATTTAACACCAAACAGAAAAAATATATGATGATCTATAATAATCTCAATGAATGCAGTCTTTTCATCCTCTCTTCCATTCTGAGATGCGTGCATTAGCACAAATCGCACCAATAAATACAGTTTAGTGTAAAGTAGTCATATGTTGATATGAAATAGTTCATCAGTGTAATTTTGTCGTTAATGTGCCTTTTGACTTCACTTTGATCGTCATTTATTTTGCGATAAGAAATCTTGTTTATTACACCAGAATCTAAGGTATGCGAAGCAAACTTAAGAGCACTCAAGCATCCTAGTTTTAATTTTTTAAAAACAATGTGTATGGCATAATGATCCATTTTGAAATTACAACCAGGGCGTTTTTTGTATGTATATGCTCTTGAATAGTACTAAAGTATATGATTGTATGACAAATATATGTACATATTCGTATATGTATTTCTATCATTCCAATAACAGTTTTCTGGGTTTGGTAATTAAAGGGGCACAACTTTAATTATAAGAAGGAAAAATAAGTCTGTGAAAATATTTTGCATATTATTGTTTTTGAAAATGGAATGATCATGTCAGGCAGGAAAGCAATAACAGTAAGGAATATTGCTACAAGAAAAGCCGTTCTCTCTTCAAGACCAAGTTTCATTCACTCGAGAAAATTTATTTCCCCAGGAGCAAGAGATACAGTGAGTTAACCAGACTAATCTCACTCTGTCTTATATAACTTACCAATAAATAAATTATTTAGAAAAAAATGTAGTCTTACAATAACCTATACTATGTAATGTAGATATGCAGTCAATATAAAAAAGTCTTTTCCTCTTGCTGCTGCCACTCGCTGATTGCAAACTGAAAAACAGTGTCGCGGAATACATGAGGCAGATAGAGTAGAAGTGATAAAAACGAGATAAACTCTCGCCACTACCGTCATTCATTATATATAGCCAAAGGAAATTATAATTCAATTAAACCACTAACTACTGTTAGATAGTTCACGAAGAAAAAAAAACGTTATTAGACAAATTCATATAATTATGATTAGTAGATCCACTAAAATTGTAATTATGTGTGATATATGAGCTTATTTACAATTTCGATTCCGTTCCTGAGAAAGATGTACGTGTACATTTTAATGATGCTTGAGAATGCTCAACTTTATTTATTTATTTTTTATCACAAGACAATCGATTTCTACCCTACGGGAAAAAATGATGAAATTTGTTATGGTGATTTTAATGATATATTTCGTGTCATGTGAGCATCAACCTTTTGGAACTGAAAATAAGTTTCAGATTCTATGCACATAAGACTATTATAGATAAATATAACCTTAATGCAACCAAAAATACTGTTTATTTCCTTAAGCGTATTAATGTCGTAAGCATAAAAAGGAGATTGAGGATGAAATAAGAGATTCATCGTCAGTAATAATGAAGAATGTTTGTTATTATTTGTTATACACAAACGTGATTAGCATACCTCTTCAATGTAATTTTCTATTCTGTGATTATGTCGTCGTGGTCTAAATGCTCGCTTTGCAAATTGCAGAGACTCGCCGGCAACAACGTGCTGATGATGATTTATAATTCCATTATTATGGGATTTTAATGATCACAGGTCAAATGTACTTAATAATACATAAAATCAGAACGCATCATTTACTTGATATTTTGTTTTGAACTACACCAGGAAGATGTAAAAGAGGATTTGCGTGTATTCATCACAAAATAAATACGCATTGATTTGATCATTTTCTCGATGACATCAAAGAGACTTTCATGGGTGCCTAAATTGCAATAAATCCATCTCTGGAAAATCAGTTGTCGTCGGAATGACATGTCTTAGGCGATGCTAAAATTGTGGTTCTACACATGAAACACAGTCAACAGTTACGTACTCCTCCATTTACTTTTGACCATTCATAGCCTCTGCTCCAATTACAAATGACGACAAAGAATAATACGCTTATAATTTATTCTTCAGTTATTTAAAAAATGAGTGTTGTATATGCATTCGAGGTAAATATTAAAGTTGTAGTTCAATGATCGTCTGCTTCAGTAGAAAATGAAGAACACAGCATATGGTGTAGATAGTATGATTGCAATAAAAAACTAATCAGTTTTCATATGCCAAGTAACTACGAAAAGGCATTTTATCTCTGTTATACATTGTACCTCTTTCTCACGAAAAAACAATAAAAAATGGAAAATATGCATTAAAAACGCATTACATATTATTGCCTCGGTTGCTCTACCACCATCACCGTTTTCATTATGCCTAACTAAAGTAATAGTAATTAAAAGATGAATGAAACGCTTTATCATACCTTGGCCAAACTGTCTTCGTCATTGTAGTCCAATGTGACATTGCTTGGGCTTACACCCGACTCTAGAGCAGAATCATGATGGCCAAGACTTCTCAGAATGTTTTGCCGAAAGGTGACAAGCTGCTGTTGAGATCCAACTTCATTATTTTCAGTAGCAGCAGCATCCTCCTCCAAAACAAAGTCCAAAGCCTGTGGCCCATCAAATCTCATGTATGGGGCAATATGATCTGATATGGCCTCAACAACAACATCCGGGCTGTTGCTTCTCGCATCAGCTCCTTCTTTCCCGAAAGATTGCTTGGCTTCACTCACCAAAAGAGTGGTTGTTGCGTGGTTGTAGGATGCATCCGGGATAACATACCATTTGGACGAGTGGTTACGTCCAAGATTACCATTCGCATCTTCATCTGCTGCAGGAGAAGTACCAGCAACTGGAAATGTATGCTCTGCTGCAGGAGAAGCGTTATCTGCTGGCTCATTCTTTTGGTTTATGACCAAACCTGGATGATTCCTTGGAAGGAGGCCAGCAGACGGGGAATGAGAAACTACTTCTGCCGCTTTGTTTTTCTCCATCATCCCAGCAGCAGCATCATCATCCGCCTGTTTCTTCCGTTGCAGCTTCGCTGCTCCTGCTTTTGTCTGCTGCTGGGAATCGAGATAGTTGCTTTCCATGGACTCGCTACCTGTTGCTCCTGTCGCGTTTTCCACGAGGATTTTCATGTTGTTGTTGTCTCTGCTAGTGTCAACGGTTGTTGGGATGCCATTGACTTGTTGATCAGCAGAGATGATGAGATGAAGATGACTAATTGGCTGGCTGTTGCCATGTGCTACACTACTGTATTCATTACTAACACTATTAATATTACTAGCAGGGTAAAGATTACTTAATTGATACCATTTGTTTTTAAACTGCTGTCGGTGGGACTTTGATATCTCTCCTGTTTCTCTCACCTTGGCTGACGGTCGACCATGAGACAGAGTGAGAAGGAGGAGAAGAACGTAGATGGGGAAGAGATTCAAGTGAATATTCAGGTAAGATCCCATGACTGAACGGAGCTTAACACACTGCATTTTACTTTATTATTACCCGTGTTTTATATACCCTCGCCACTTCCTACGCAGGTATGTATATATGTACTTTTCTTTATTGTGTAGGTGGGTGGACTTTGTTACTTTATTTTGTATGTATTTTTGTGTCTAGAACCAACGACGGAGCACAGACAATTCCTTAGAATACCTTTGCATGAAACAGATAAGAATTTCCTGGTTCCGGTCGTGATTACTCGCTTGCAACTTGCCACTTGCACGGGTTTGAAATTGTCAATGATGACCGATATCTTCTCTAAGAGTGTTTATGTGGAATACTAGGAGTGGACAGGAGGCCGTGTTTTTATCATTAACCCGCCTTCCTTCCACCTATTCTCGTCTCTTCACAGGTGTTCGTATCTATAAAAAGTTATTATGCGTTTACTCTCAAGAGTGAGCACTGTTCACCATAAAAGTGCATAAAACATTATATTTAACTAATATTTCTTCCCCTTTCTCATTCACTCACAGTCACTACGCTTTAATGAGCCTCTCCGGCAGAGCCAGAGGAACTGAAATGATAGCTATATATAGTACTAAGTATAACGTAATTAAGTATGGCTAAGCAGTTTATTTTTTCAAAATGTATTATTACGCACACTTAATATGAAGTATATAGGAATAATTACAGCGTTGCACTTTTCAAAGAACGGAAATTGTCACTGGAAGTTCAGTACACTAAAAAGCTTTCTAAAACTTTTATCACTGTGATAGTGGCCAGGTATGTGGGATAACCTTACGTTCTTGATGATGATAGAACAAGAAAGCATAGTAGAACTCAAAGTAGTCTGCATATTTGAAAAGTATTTTTTATCAATTTTAGACAAATCAACGGCGCAATTAGTGTATACAGTTTTTTCTCTCCTAAAAGTATGCACATTTGATGATGAGTTTTGTGCGGTGGTGGCTTACTGTTGTATAATCAAACAGTTGTAAAAATAATTATCGCTGGTGGAAAAAGTTGTTATTCCTCTTCTCCTTATCCTTCTATTTTTCTCTTTGTTCACTCGCCTGCTCGCGTCTCTACGCCTGATACCTTAATGTCTCATGTAGAACTCTGACTGCTGCTATTTTATATTCTCTGTTTTTTAGTTAATCTTTTCACTTGGACGCTCGCAGTGTCACTGAGAGGTGGATCTCCACTTGATCCAGTACTTATATAGTTCGTACTCCTCTTGTCTCTCACTCTCTCAAAAGAGTAGTTTCGATGGTGTGCGTTTACAACGTTACTGTTTATCGATGATGATGATGCTCCTGCTCGCTGCTGCTTCTGTGTTTCTCGTGAGCACCTTTTCTACTGAATTGAATTCTCATGTTGATGCTGTGATGTTCTCTCTCGGTCTCTCTGCTGCCGTTGTTGATGATGACGACGATATATAGTGACTGGTTGCTCCTTCTGCTGCTGCGACTCCTGATTCCTCTGAAACTGACTCTCTGTTCGACGTTTGTGTTTCGCTTTTCTGAGCTAAGTTTTTGACTTGTTACCCTTTTTTACCAGTCACAAAACTGGTGGAATTTATTCGACTACTAAGTCGTCAGTAGATGAGGATTTGGGCAAAAAGTAAATGCTGCTATAGTTAAGTTGGCGAGTTAAGCAGTCGCTTTTTACTAGAAATAGTCACTCTGGTGTTTTGCTGCTTGCTTGGATGCACTTCTTTCCTGCTGCCTCTTTCTAGTTTTCATGTATGTACGGATGTGTGTGTGCGTTTGGGCGAGGGAGAGAGTGAGCTGCTTTATGATTATGACGAGAGCATTTAACTTGTATCCAAACGGCTCTTTCATGCACACATGAACTCCACTCACCAGTGCACCGTCGTCATAGTCATCATCATCAGCTTCGCACTTCATAATAAGAAAAGAAACTCCATGCAGTAATACATTAACATAATTGCATTATGGTTAAAAGTCAGAGCTACTATTGTTATCATAGTTCATCATTGCCCGATGGACAGAACCTTGTTCCGGTTCGAATGTAAGAATAGTAGTGGCGTGGTACAATGAATGGCTGCTTTCGACTTTAAAAAAAAAATTCATCCGCAATTTTCCCCAAACTTTTCCTGATCAGCAGCAACAGGAGAATCATGGTGATGATCGTGATGATGACGCTCGTCTCTGAAAGTTTGCTAATCTTTGAACTAGTTAAATAGTTTGGCATCGCTCTTCCTATTTCCACTTTAATGCAGAACTGTAAAAAAGGATTTTATGGATTAATAAATATCCGTTTTACGCGCGTTTGTCAAGTAAGTGTGTTATCTTTAGAAGTGATACCCGCACATTCCAAACGTTCGTAGTTACATATAGATATGTTATTGAGTGAGTATAGCAATATCACGCTTTAAAGTCAATCTACCACGATTAATTAAAAATGATTACCTATGTAAATTTCCAGCGGACGAATAATCTTTTGAATGGCTTCACATTTTTATAACCCTCTTTAGCAATTACGATATCATTGAAACCCTCCATTGCACTCAGCCCGCATGTTGTGTACTTGTTATCATGAGTTTGTGTTGTCAAATTGCTCCTAAGTAATGCATCTTATCAGTCCGGTCAAAAAAGACAGGAAAACATAAATATTTTGTTATTGCAAATACAGAGCAAATAAACTAATCAAATCCAATTACTCGTGCGGATTTTATATTCATTGAAATATGTACTCGAAAGGAATGCGTGATAGATGAGTTGTTGTTACTGTCAAGAATGGTTTAACAGCACAGCAAGCAGATAATGAGACCTGTGTAGCTAGCTACCTGCCATTTGTGTGAACAAGGAATATGCAGGTTAAAGAGAATAGTGAATAGGAAAGGTTGTATTTCTATATATTATTTTGCAAATGCATGAATATTAGTGACAAAGATTTCAAATTGTAAACAAAAAATGGCAACGTGCGGTGTAAATGACATGAGCAGTTAATATTATGCTCCTTGATAAGAACAACAACAAACGACAAAAAAACTGCATACTATTTGCACGTAATATAAACAGCAAACAAAAACCTCTTTTTCATGGCACGTCAGTCTTTTATGCGTGGATGCCTATAATATCATGAAATCATCATCGTATAAATAACAATTGCAATATTATTATGTATTATTATGAATATAGCGAAATAAATACATGTTTTCGTACAAAGATTGCAGTTATTGCGATTTGTGAAAAAACATATGTTATACCGGCCCACGGCGAACTTGTATATTTGGTTTGTTTGCAAATGTGTGGATTGTACACACTTTGAAAAGGCACATATATTGCAAGAATGTGACTACTTCTCATCTGCTACTGTTGATGGTGGTTGTGGCAGATTAACTTGAAGTTTTAGTTTTAAACCGTGCGTACCTAATATTGACATTTATTGGTAACAAGGAGAGTAATTGAAGATTATCTTGCAATGATAACACACTCGTTGCAGTCGTCTCTTGTTGTATTTACAAGGTAGTGCCGTAACGGCTCAGGCAGAAGTTAAAAGTGTATTGCAAATAGAACACAAGAGCTGTGAAGTCGAATTAATCGGAATCTTTGCTGCGATAAAAGATTTTATTATTGAAGCTGTACCACTAGCCACAACAGTAGTAGCTTAAAAACCTAAAGTTGTAATGTATTGACCAGAAGGTAATTCATCCAATTCATCAAATTTCAAGTATTTGTGAAGAAGTACATGTCTACGACATAGATACTTACATCTTGTCTAGTAAGTATTGCAAACACAAAAAACATGAGTATTGTTAAAGTGTGCAATCTTTTTTAACCGACTACGGGTAAAATTTCAACTAATTTGGAAATCAAGCATAGATTTGATAGATATTTCTTCTCCGATGTTACCACTTCTACTGATGTTGCTGCTGCTATTCTAGCTCCTACCTGTCGTCCGATAACATGGAAACAAGGAAAAGAAGAAGCAGATCAAGTTTTAAATAAATAAGCACGAGGGAATATCATTACATGGCTTTAGGGAGCACGCAGGCACACAGTTTGTTTGCAAGTTTTTTGACACAGAATGAAAGAAGGAAAGATTATGCAGGAGAATTCATACAGATGCAAGCAACAATAACATCGACACAACATTAACAAAAGGGTAGGAAAGTGTACACTGACTGAAGAAAAGCAAGTGAGACAGTCCGTCAGGCAGCATTCCATGTAATAAGTAATAATGTTATGTACATACAGCCAAAGGAGATAAATAATATTATCCAACATCATCACCGGCCTTTTTTCGTATTCGACTTCTATTTCTCGGAGCTACAACAGTTATCAAGTTGCACTCTTCTTCATATCGTGTAAAAACACGTCAAAAGCGAGAAACACTAGTAAACCGTCATCTATCTCTTTAGATCTCTTGATTTTCTTCTGTCTTCCCCTTCAAAATTCTGCGTGTGCTCTTTTTAATTTTTTTCAAACAATATTTTTTGTTTTGCTTTGAAATTATTGAATCATTGCGCATTCTTTTTACTGTGAGCAACAAGCATGCGGAGAATGAAAGGGAAGGGAACCTGCCTTTAAGTAAATTTTATGTAGCATCTTTTCAAGTTTTTACAATAGAGCCTGTTTACACAACAATAAGAAATCCAGTTGGTGATGAATTTGGGAAGATATAATGAGCTGACTGCACAATAATAATAAGTGGTAAAAGTAATCATAATGATAGCAATATTTATAGCATTTTCGGTTTGGCTTCGGTTAATAAAAACGCTGCGATAAATAAACAGAATGAAAAGAAGCATGACACTTTTGTTTGCAAAGCTTATTGTAACAATGCACTACCGCCATTTAAATATATACGGTCTTTTCTAATCAGTGACCTTTACTTTTTATATATGCATTTTTTAAATGTCTCAAATACATTTGTTTGTATGCAATGCATTATTCATGAAAAAAGTAGCAGGATAGAGAATGCATACTTACTTATATCTACACATATGCATTCATCTTTTGTGGTAATTCTAATTGTCTGTTTGCATTGTTATACAAATATCGCCATCATATTATGTGCATTAATCTCAGGTGTAATTCATGTGTTGCATGAATTGCAATTGGCAAACAAGATGTGCCTATAGTTGAGCATGCAAAGAAATGTAGCCAGGAATGTTTTCATGTTTGTTGTTTGTTTGAAATATCAGCATCAAACTAACCGAGTACACCCAGACACTAATACAGAATACTGATTCAAGAAGTTGCATTTCATTATTTCATAAGTCAGTGCAGGTACCATTATTTTCACTCATCGTCAGCACTAACATGTTTGCTGTCGAAGGATGCGATTCGAATTGGAGAAAATAACTGCTTAGTCTACTGATTTTATACGAAACTGGTAGCTTTTAATGACAATATTATCATTGTTGCTTTGTTTCTATTAGAACTACCACCAGCATCAAATAATCATCATCATTTCTACAACTCCTTTACTACGACCAATACGTGCAATTACAACAGTCACCGTATACGATGAGGCATAAGCCGCGATATAACTTCTTTTTGTCGTTTTCTGTCGATAGAAGAATCGCTAGATAGATAGCGGTTGACGCTTCCAACTTTTACAGCAAGCTTTACTTCTATTCATCTTGATCATTTTTCACTTTGCAGGAGCTCTTTTCAAAGTGGCAAAGGTGCTAGGCAGAAAGAAACACTGGTAATGGTTGATGATGAGGATGATGAGGTAACTGGTGCACTGTCTGATGCTTTGATGCAGCTTCTTCATCTTCATCTCTCACAAGTCACAGAACGGCTAAAACTTATATTATTATTTATTTATTTACTTGCCTACTTACTTAGTACCGCTGACACAAGAAAGTAATATTCAGATAGTCAGTATTGATGCTACTACTATTGCATAGCAGATTTGAATTTTATTATTGCGTTTATAATGTCTCCTCGCTATGAAGATCACTACATAAATATCAAATAAGAAATAAAAGTGATATTGTTAGCAGATAGACTGCAATTCTACTCTGCCTCATACTAACGTGGTTCCTTCTAGACACTCTCTCACCTCTCGTAACCTCACTTAAATGGCTTTTTAGATATAACCAAGGAGTGAAACGACCAGAAAATGAAAAAGCATTAACTAAACTTTTGAGACAAGTGAGATTTGATTATGCATTTTATTATTATCCTTGTTCAATGCTATGCACAATAATCCCTGTTTGTTTTTAATCAAGTTGCACTAATCGTGTTTATATTTATATGCAAAATTGGTTAATGCATTCAAAAGTGCACAAGCTTGACACAATACTAACGAATAGCTCGGTTATCAGAGGAATTAGCATTGTGGATGTGGATGCTATACGGATCTCATCTGTGTCATAATCAAATTTCATTTCTGGATTCATCTTTTAAAAAATGAAACATGATTTGCCTCTATTCTTAAATATATTGCATAACACGTTATATGCATCTCATTTCAGAAGCATCTTCCACTATTGGTCAATAAGACCTAAACAATAATATCTTGAAATGCCTAGCATGTACCCTTTTCATTGATTTGTGTACCCATTTATTTTTAAAGTATGTGCTTTTCACCAGGCAAGAGCATTAGTTACGATTGATTTCAGTGTGCATAACAAATATCTGTAGCCATCCTCAAACTACAAACATAAGACTCGTTACACAACCACACACACAACGGGTGTCATTGTGGTCATACTTAGGACAATATTTAATTCGTTATAAGCATTTATTATTTATTATTATTTATTTTTACTTCACATGAAGGAATGTCATCTTTTGCTCCCACTGTGTACTTCGATATAAAAAATATAATGAAATTCTCGTCCTACATACGTAAGACTTCTTAGGCCTATATTTTTCCAACTACCACAAAACTGACGAGATGATCATTTATTAATATTTAAAGATACATACAAATCCTACGTGTAAATCTTATGGACTTTTTCGTTTTTAATGTTTTGTTGTTGTTTCCTGCATTTACTGATAATAGACTTTCCTGAAAGATGTAATACCAGTTTCATCCATTAATAATATGTATTCAAACTACATCGAGTCAGTACAAATATGTGTTTTACAGGTATGTCAGTCGATTGTGAATCTAAATGACACTACGCGTTGACTACAGACAAATTTGGATTTCTTCATGTATCATTAGTATTGACCTTTTTCAGGTGTTATTTGTTGTTTTCTGCGTTTCTTACAAATATCGAATTTCAGCGTAGATATTAATTTACTTTGGATGAAACTACTACTTTGACATTAGCTACCAAAATGACCGTGATTGGAAATGTAATTGAAACCAGTAAAGAAGATTAATTTACTCTGCAATTGACTAATGACTTTAGTTATACAATCATTTGTTGTTGTTTTTTTTTCAAAAAAATGAAGTTTGGTAATGCGCACTACAACAAAAGAAGAAAAGTTAAAGAAGCAAGATCTATATTGCGACGGTTTGCATTACAATATCATTACAAAATGGATTTGACACCATTAACCCTGTCGCAAAGTGTCATTAAAATTAATGAAACATATAATGACGGTATTTACGATAGCTTGTATTTACTTATACGTTGGAAATTTAAATACATATTAGTCAACACAAGATGCGCCATTAGCAATATTTTGAAAATATTGCTTTATGACAGGAGAAAGACAGGAAGGATCATAGGAATGAATAATAATTTTATAAAGATTATTTATAAAGAATCAAAGGATAATATGGGAATAAAGTTGCTCGTAAAAAAGCATAAGATTGTTAGGCTAGGCTGTTTTCAATTTATTCATACCAAACCAATACATAAAGCATCAACGCAACACAACAGATGAAACTAGAGTGTGTACATTGATATCTTTGCAGTTAGCAGTAATTGGGGAATATTGATGTTGGAAGCAATACGTAAAAATTGAAGACGTTACCGTCATACATTGTCAGATTTTAAAAATAATTATCAAATGTAATTGAAAACTCAATAGAAGTATTGACAATATATTCCATCATCATTTATTCCATTTAAATTAGATTATCTGATATGCAGTTTTGCGTATATAAGGTAGGTAGAAAGGAAAGTGTAATCGCATCTCTTTCGATTGTTTTTACAAGACACAAAGTGCTCTTAGCCGTTCTGAAACTCCAATATACGTATCTACTTCGTGTGCATTTTTCATAAGGTTTTGATAGAGCCATTGGCAATGAATGTCTTTTCATCTTACACCAAACTGCCACGTACTTCCTACTCACAAAACCCTTATTACGAACTACATGCATGGAAAATTAAAGCTACGGATTTTTAGTGCTTGTCGTAAGATTTATTTTACCCTCATTAAAATTTAAAATACCAAGCCCCTTTTACAATAGCTGCTCCTTTTTACAAGATTGCGGCATGTAACACAAACAAACAACTAAATTTGGGCGGCTTCTTTACTTTAGTTTCAAAATGTACGTGAAAATATCGTGGTAGCAAAAGTTTAAGATACAATTATTTTAATTAGCTCTTAGATATCGCTTATTTTGGAACATACTTATTGTTTCCTGTTAATACTATCTATAAAGGCTAGTCTTCACAAAACTATTGTTTTCGTTTCGGTAACTCTACCCTTAATTAAGCTTTTTCAAAAAATATCCATACAACAAGCTACATGAATATCACATGAAAGGTAACCAATAGCTTTTATGGTTTCCTTCAGTCATCTTCCCGGGGTACGGAGAAAGGACGGAAAAATTCATATAGCAAGTAAAATTCAAGTAAAATAATATAGCAACAGATATCAATTTTACTTACTTTAAAAACTGATATTTACATTCTTTTATGTACATAACTTTACGTGATGCTCATCTTTGTAATTAATTGAATACATTTGTTGTTTTTGTTTACAATTTCATATGATCTGCTTCCAACTGTATAATATATACTACTAAACATTACGTACACCACAACGATCCATTAAAAATGTATTGTTCTTTGCTTCTTTTCAAATCTTCTTTGAAAACGGAAAAGCGTTTTAGGGCTTCTTATGAAGAACTTGCAAAGCCCTATTCGTTTCCCTAAATGATTAATTTTCATGGAAAACAAAAACACAAAAGACTATTTCATACGTTATGCAAACAATAGCATTATAATCAAATAATCAAATAACAAAACCAATATGCTCAGACTCAGAGTTCTCGAAAGTGGTCATGGAAACATTTTCCAATGTAAAATTACAAGAGCAACGCTCTTTCGATTGAAACATTTGTCGTTTTTTTATCATAACGCCAAGAATTTCTTACAGGATCGAATTCTCATTATTATAACCACCTAATTTCTCTGAATATCTGCGAATAATTTCCAATATAATTTGATTTTAATTTTTCAAATGGGGAATCGTCTATGTGATTTTTGAGAAATTCGCATCCACACACTGTAAACTCCATTACTATTAGCCATATTCTCGCCAGGAAAGTCACTCTCCCAAGAGAAGGAAGGAAGAAAAAAGTGTTTTTATCAGGAATCACTCTTCTCGTTTTGCTACTGCTTGTTCTATAGTATTTCTCACTATCTGGTATTTGCCTACAAGCGGAATGATTTAAAGTATCTTTTCCAGTGAAATAATATTCATTGGAAGTAGGAGAAAGCCATCACTCCGTTTGAAGGAGTACATGTTTTGTATTAAATTTGATTCAAGACGTTCGTTCATCCTACCAAACCAAACAAACCGATCTGGATGATAATATAAAGGTTTTATGCCTCTACTGGAGCAGCTATTGCTCGATCTAATTCAGTTTGTTTTTGGCCTCCCACTACTCCATAAAGAATGAGAATGAGCTTTTGGAAAGGCATAAACGCTCTATGTGGATACGATATCTGCAAAAACGTTCTCCAAAGCAGCAACAAGAATGGTGTGTCAAGGTGCCGTGACTAGCCTAGCCATCTAGATGCTTTACGGAGCTATATGTGCTTTCCAGGAAGTAGTCCCATTACCTGTGACTGAGGTATCTTTTAAGGTTCCGAAATATGGACAGGAAGCATCCGTCATCCAGAGATAAAACCGACTAGCTCTCTTATTCTTTCCCTCAGTCTCGCGTTAGTAGGCACTGAAGCTGTATTCCATGAGTAGTTCTGTACAGATAGGTAAACGCACAAAATTTCCAAGAGTCTCTGTACATTTGGCCTGTGTGTGTACACAACTTAATTACAGAAATTGAGATTTCCCAGAATACTAACCGAAGTAATACATTAGTACGATCGTGAATTTTGGTATAAGGTTGATTCCAAAAAATAAAGTATAATTCCGGTAATAATGTGTCCCTTGTGCATCGATACTGGCAAGGTAAGCGTGCTTTTCCCTCCGTTGGATATGCGTGGTTTTAAATTTTTAAATATTTACATGCATGCAAACATGTAGATAGGAACTTTAACCATAATACAGGGTTATAAAATGTAGCCATGCAACAAAGCCTTGTATTTAATGCCATTAGATATTTCCAAGATACATGCGATATCATGATCATTACATTTTATTTTGTACTTGCATTACTTTAAAGCTTACTTTAATAATTTTAGGCATTTTTCTGGGATGATATTACTAGTGGTAATCCTAGACAAATTTAAGTACTTTCGTCTACCTCTTTCTCCTCTTTCGCTCATTTTCCTATATGTATTCTCATGTGGCTTCTGGGTGAATAAATGCTCAACCGAAAAGTCCAAGAATTTACACCTGCCTGGTCGGAATTCACTATTATTTCTCGCTATCCTATGCTACTTGCAAACGGCACTGCATTATTATTGGTTCTTGTGAAAAAACCAGCAAGCATTCCCGTGTTTTATGAGCTTAGATTTATCTTTCCTCGTTCCATGTTCTGCCTGTATTATTGTCACTTTTTACCCTTTTCATCTTTTCCTCCTCAACATGTCTCCTCTTAATTGTGTGTGTGGAGTAACACCTTTATGGTAGACTTCTTTCGCATAAAAAGAAATGTTGCATATTGCATTATCATTTTATCATCTTCAATATGCTGCAGCTTCTGATCCTAGAAGCCATTTTCCAACTTGGTCGTAAAAAACTAGGGAATTCATCATCAACAAGACTAACACGCACAACCTATTTATTTATGATATGCATGCACACCTAGATGTGTGCACACAAAGTTTGACTATTTTACTATTTATCTAATCAAATAAAAAACAGTTCATTTGCACTTGCACGCATACATGCATTCATTAGAGCGTTCATATTATGAAGATGCAGACACGAGATAATCACAGTATCGTGCATTATAGCGAAACATAAAGTGTGACTCCCTCATCATCACCAAAAGTATCATCATGTTTGAAACAAGAGACTTGCAAACAACAGTGAAATGCAGTGGCCAGGCCATTCC
>JAQFYG010000353.1:0-33695 GCA_034694325.1 Entomobrya corticalis | reverse complement strand
CGTCAATTGTAAAATATAAGACGCATGGTTTGGAATTTTTTATAGAATGGCTCAAGATCTTACTTGTCTAAATAGTACTTTTATTTGAATGCAGAGTAGTTTCATCAAATTACTATATTGGGTAAGTTGTAAATCAGCGTGATTTTAAATTTTCCATTCATTCATCGCATTTTGATTGCGAAAAAAAGAGGAGTAGAAAAAAATCTCGATTGATATCATAGAATATTCTACTTTACAAAGTTTTTCGCTCAAAATTATCGGAGCAAACCATTGCATTCTAGTGTTGTTTTAAATATAGTAAATATCCTCTGGAAAACGGAAAGTAAAGCTACTAAATTGGTTGATACTTACAAAATAAAAAAATACAAACAAAAATTGAATATTGAATATGTTGAAAAAGCGTTGAATGGCCATAAAAATTAAAATTGCTATGATAGTATTTGCCTGTTATCACATTGTAAAGATGCTTTTAAATTTTTAATTAGCTTACCACTGATTCTAAAAATCTAAAAATATAGTGTAATTGAAATAAAGATTTTATGTAGAGTCACTGCTATCGCGAGTGTTTAAAAATATTTAATTTATGTATATTTAAATGTTCCAACTCAATTGATTTAATCCTTTTTCATATATCTCTGTTTTTACCTTTCACTTCACAATGAATGGCAAATAAAAGCTGTCCATTCCCAATATTCCCATTCATATTTATAGTCTGTTAGATTGCACGCTAGCGATAACAATATAGAAACAGAAACATATCATACGTCATTCAGAAATATTAGGCTGTCCAACGTAGTTATATTTCCAACTTATTTCTATTTGCAATTCTAAAGTACGACGGTAATATTATTATCTCAGCTCGCATCAAATACCACTGAGATTTTTATTTTTCTTATTTGACGCCTCAGAAAATTACAGGCGTTTTGCATGACTTTATTTGGTTAAGTCAGCCGGAAAGAAATAAGATTTTCGGGAATGATAGCTGGAAAATAAGTTATTTAAGGATGAATGAGTTTTCCAACTTCCAAGATCTAAAAGTAAACACACACCAGTGGAGTTAAGTAAACATGTATACAGTCGAGTACGTACATATATACCTGTGATATGAGTGTACGTTATTAGATAAATGAACAACTTGGGAGCGATATAAGTATAAGAGAAGGAGAGATTATAAAAATATTATAGGGAGATGAAAGATTGTACGTAAGCTAGTGTTGTTTGGTATGTTTGTGGAAGAGGCAAGGAAATTTCGTATATTGTTATTAATATAGTTTTAGATAACGGTGGTTTAAGTGCGTTTGTGTGAAGGCGTTTTCTTAGATTTCATCTTATATCAACTACACCGCCCGTGTAGGTTGCGTGTTTTACGTTTTTACTCTTTCGTTTTCTTCTTTTCCACTTTCATTCCACTTCTCGCATTCACGACTTGAGTGTGATTCTGCTTATAGAACATTTTAAACATTTTCCATCCCTCGAGGACACGGTTATTGTGCAAGTAAGCATGAAATCATACACGAGAAAATGATAAATTCGCAACATCTGTAAAAGTAATCTATGAAGCCTTGCTTCTCGTCGCATTAAAATACACATCTTGTGATGATAATCGACTTCAAAAGATGTCATGTGTCGGAAAAATTGTAGAGATATAATATTGTACTGATTTTACTGTGGGAATTTATATAGCAAAGTGGATACCGATCATGTCACAAGTAACGTGTAATCGTTTTGAAAATGTCATATTTCAGGACCAGTAATATTGCTCACATATCAAACTAGAATCTTTCAACTTGGACAGTGGTGGTAAAAATATGTAATAACTGTTAATACAAAATATTCTCTAATAATGCGAAATATTACTTGCTGGTTTGATTAAAAAAACGTGGGTGGGATCTTTATTGAAAGATGTGCTTACTCGTGTGCAAAACATTACAAAAGTTGTATGTAATCTATTTCTCAAGTACCTACTTTCCGTGAGGGCGGATGTAGTGGTAAAGCATTAAAAATTCTGTAAATCATAATCGTAAACACTATACTTGCTTACAGCATTATTGGCTCCCCCATGTTTGCCTTGGGAAACCTACTAATTTCATCATAGATAGCTCGCTTTGTCATTATTGACAGCTGGACTGGAACTTTAAATTTATTTGTAGCTATCCTTCTGTAAAATCTACAAAATTCCATAAAGTTGTTGTAAAAGCAATGATACATAGTGCTCATTATATAAGCAAGACAGAAAACTCCTACTAGATAAATGTAATCTCTTACTCAGATATCAATATACGTAAAAGTAAAAACGAATGGCAGTGCTCAATATAATACGGGCCTATGTAAGATGTCTCAGGCGCCACCTGGAACTGTCCAAGATATTTTCTTGCTCTATTATTCTTTCCGGCTCACTTTCATGTACAAACAGAAAAAAATCCAGTCTAGATCTTCACCGCTAAAAACAGCGTTAGTGCGTTGATTTTGTGTAAAAGAAATCTGGTAAAAAAATTATACACTTCAGAAGCGCCAATGTTTAAAAAAGAAATTTGATATCCATCGTCCTTTTATTCGTCTATTTCCTTTGATTATCGACAAAGGGAACAAAGTGAAGAAGACTACTGAGCAAGTAATACCTCGTCAGGATATGACGCACGTCTCTTCATTTTATTGAGTGGGAGATTTTTTGTATCTTCCTTTAGCCCACTTTCGCCTGGAGATATGTACTGAAGGCTGCGAAGCAAGACCAGATAGCTTTCAATCACATGCCCAGCTTACTTTTTTCCCTTCAACACGAATCAAACTAATAAATCTGGGGCAAAGGATATTGGACCTGCTAAAAATGGCAAATCTCAGCAGAAGCTGGCAAGTAGAATTGCATAGAAAAAGGGTTCACAAAAAAGCCTAAAAATATTTTTTACTGCTTACCTCGGACTCGATGAAATGTTGAAGGGGAATCTTTCTCAAACAGTGTAGCATTTCTGATGGTGGCTTCATCGGACATTTCACTTTATCCGCAAATCGCTTCGCCAAGTCCCGGCCATTTGACAGTCCTGATACTAGGGGGGACAAGGCTGAACCCGACATCAAAACTGCTCGATGAAATAGGAGACCTGAAGTGGGAACGCACGGAGTTAAGATGATGATGGTGGTGTTTTGGGCAAAGTGCAGATGGAAAATGGAGAAAGGATGTTTTGTTCCATTTAGCATTCACATGTAAGGATTTATCCAATGAGTTAGTGAAAGGGTGTAGGGATAGACAGGTTTGGATGGTACCCGGGAAGAAAGAACAGAAGTGAAATGGTGGGTGAGATAGGCAAGAACCGATATGTGAACAAGAGAAAATTGTATAGAAGGAGATGTTGATTCAGCAATAGTAGTAGTAATAGCGTCGATGCATCCAAATTTCCAACGAGGGTGAGAAATGAAGGAAAAGGAAGAGTGGTGTGAGGTCGAAGAAATGTAATGGTTTTCATATAAATTTGACATGATTTTTTTGGGTTTTTAACAAAAAAATATTCCAGAAATGGAAGATTATTGTCATTATTGTTTGGTTGGGTCGTTGTTCAATCCAATTTCAGAGGGGAAGCGGCAAGATGAATCCGGAGCACAATGGTAGATCCCGTCCGTTCGGATGATGTCCATTAGTTGATATGGTCAGACATATTTTTTCCGTTCGGTGAAGCACATGTTCCGCGTTCAGTCAGTAATTTTTTTGATGGTTCATGATATTGTCGAAAAAGTAGAGAGATGAAAAGTAGGAAGGAATAGTGTTGAGCAGCATGAAAAAAAGAAGAAAAGAAATCCATTTTAGAATTTTTCCTTGCCTCAATTCATATTAGCCTTAACTGTTTTCATAAATATCACTCTCCGTTTTTCCCAATTTATATTTCTACATGTGCCCTGGACAGTAATAGTATAGTTATTTGCTTCATATACACGATGGTTCAACATTCTGTGGTTTTATGTAACGTAGTACGTACTTTCTCCCTTTGCTTGCCTATTCATGAAAAACATTGCATTCTTCTCTATTCAACAATTTTGCTAGACATCTGTGTACTTAAGCCGTCAGCTAAGAGTGGTAGCACACAATTTTAGCAGCATTGTATTTGCAGTAAATACAATGCTGCTAAACCCCCCCACCCTCCAGCACGCACATAAAGTGATGAAAAGTTTTTACTTCTTTCCAATTTAATTTTGTGCATGCATGCATGGAATATTCTCGATTATTTTATGATACGTTGAGTTCTTCTGAAAATCTTTGAACAATCGCTGTACAATGGTTTTGGGGTTACAGAGTACATTTGTCTTCGAAATCCCAATTTTAAAATAATGACAATGACTAACTACTGTAAGTTACGATAAACATTAGTAATTTGTAGTTTAGTTTGGCAAAAGCAGTGATGCTTTCTCCATTGTCATCCTATTTTCAAGCTCTTCTGTTCTCGTTTTTCTTCTGTAACGAAGTCTTCCCTCAATCATTTCCCATTTTCCCCATTTTGTTTTTCATTGTGCAATTTTTTGTTTACCAGAGTTGGTTTCATTTTTTTAATTCGCAATTATCAATTGATCACATTTTAAAAATTTTAAATGATATATGAAATATAATTTAAATTGAACTAAGTACCTGCGATTTAGTTTTGTCCCCGAATAATAAAAAATACTGGCCATGTCACAAAATTGCTTAATATAGTAACAGAATGCCACATTTTGCAGAAAACAAAAATAAAAGTTGATGTATATTACTACCAAGTACAAAAACTGTTGAAGAAAATGGTAAAGCCATTGAGGAACACTGGCAAACAGTGCAAATAATGTCTTGTACGTTTTCCCTTTATCATGATCTATATTAGCAATATTTTTTCTTTGTGCTTCTGAAGGTACCCACTCATTCTACTCTATGTACATACCTATACATAATATTATATGATATAACTGGACCTTTATCACACCGATGTGATGTGGTAACTTATGAGAAAAGCAATTCCCAGAGACTGCTGTAATAATTATTACTACTGAAGTAAAATCGCGTTAACATACATAAGTATACAGAAGCTGCACGCAAAGCGCAAAGGAGCAACTGTAAACGCTAGTTTCTCCGGTTTAGTTGCTTATGTGCGGCTTAGTAATTATAAGAACAAACATAAAATAATAGTCTCTTTACACAAACACACGCTTTCTCCCTTCACACAGAGAGCAAAACTGTATGCTTTCCTTCCATGCTAACTTTTCTGGATGCATATTATAGGGCACTTGTTTCCACTGTGTGCTCATACAAATTCTATAATTATTATGTGCATTCGCGAAAGCCCGGTAATAATATTAGGTCATAGTTTCGTACATGAATTTTCCCTTCAATTCAACATGAGTGGGAGTTCTATAAGCAAAGCGTCTGGCACAATAATGCTACATAGTTGTATAAATGTGTAGGTTTGTGCACTACAAATTCACGAAGATTTTACTAGCTTAAGGTATTATTTTTTGGCAAGTGCATGTGTACAACATATGGGCTATATATTTATGTCCACGTTTTAACTTGAGACAGTAAAAAACCGCTAAAATATCATACCAAGTGAAATGCAACCAGACACCAAACGGTTTGTAGAAATAGTCTGTCTGTTAAGTCAAGAAATAATGTAATAACTTCATGTGCAATTACAAACCAAAACAGCAAAGAACGCCAACACACGCACGCATGTAGTCAAGCAATGCAGGCAACAAACGGCTGAAGATTTGTGTAAACAAACACTACCGTAGGTGAAACTCATTGTACAGGAATGGCATTAGCAGCACTACTATGAACTTTTTCCTGTTCGTTTTGTGAAGATAAAAGTCAGTATAACAAACTCACACTTTTGTATATAATATGGTACATGCTGCAGCATTTGCAGATCAGAATATTACGACGAGGCGCCGGCTTATAGTTGACCACATTTTATGACAAATCCAAGTTTTTTTAGAATAGAATTTTTGTGAACAAGTTGAGTGGATGGTTCTTGTTCTTATATATTTCAGAGGATACATAATATAATGCACAGAACTTTTCTTTTTGATTACCGTTATTCTTACACTTAAAACACTTAAACATATACAGCCATACGCTTTGTAATATATCTATAAACATCACATCAGTGAGTTAGAGCAAAGAGGCTGTTATCGTTAGCAAAGGAAATTACACTGCTCGTTACTACATCTTACAGATTATGCTGACTCTGCCTCTGCCTCTGATTAGATCCACTTATAGATATAGCATGTGTAGAGAAAGTGGTGCATACACCTAATAAAGATTATTATTATTATTCCTCAAAGCTTACACAGCGCCGCGAAGAAACTTAGCCGGTGTAAAATATAATTTGGAATGAACAGCATATAATCATAATGTAACATTATGATGTACGCACGTCGTATAGAATATGACGATATCATGATGAATCCTTATATATAATGCATAGTTTTATTCAGCTGGCATGTTCCTCACAAGTTGGTGGTGCTGCCGATAATAAACTACTTGTTAAGAACGAAAGTGAAAGCAAGGGTTACTCACACACACAAACATGCATAAGGAATATTATTCTTCTAACCTAGGTTCGTAGACTTAAGCATGTTGCTAAATTTGATGTTATAAATAAGTAACGTACACACGAGAGACCTAAAGAAAATTTGTGTGTTGTGTGTAGACATAGTACAAACCAAAACCAAGGTCTGATTCAACTCTAGAGGGATATATATACTACAAAATGTGCATGATACAGTGAAAGACGAAAGAACCGTTACTGTATGTAGCGTAGATGTTTTACAAACTCCATGCTTTTCACTAATCACAGACACTAATGATGCAGTTTCAAGCGCGATGAGAATAGACATAGAACACATACAATTTACCTTTGCTGCTATTATGACTAAACGCAAATGTTTTCGTTAAAAAACTAGTAAACAACCGTCTACACTGTATTTACGTAACTGAAAGCTAAAAGCGTCTACACAACTACACAAAACCTTAAAGGAATAAGATAAAATTCTTCTTTAAGCATTATGACCTTCTTCATATATATTTTGCTTTATCCACATACTCATCATGCTGATGTAAATTTATAATGCATAATGCATTACCTTTTAGTTTGTTGGAGGTTGTGCAGGTGAATCTATGACCAGCGAGAACCAATTTCACTGACACAATATGAATGCAAGTTGGAAAACTTGCAGTCTTATTTGAGAACTTGTTTGCGTTTCGGCATCGTCTTAAAAATGATGTAGAATATTCCATAAGGACATGAACCTCAGTAGAGGAATTACGAATGAAAAGCATATCATAAAAAAGTAATGGAATGCGAGGAGGACCACTATCATCACCACCAATATGTTGTTGTTAATGTTCTAGCCTTCTTCTTTTTCTAGGCGGAAGCAAAATCTGGTTTACTCACTTTACGCAGATACGATCTAAATGCATACAATCACACCCAACATTTTACCGCATTGACTTAACAAGCAGCTATGTGAGTAGGTACTTGTACATGTTGCCTATATAGACGGATGTAGACGGAGCACTTCCCTCATGAAATACTTTTCCTGTTCGCATTTTCATATTTCAATTCATACATTATGCATTATAAGCATCGAGCAAGCGAAATGATAAGTTGCAGCTTTTGGTTGACTGCTTCTGCTACTTTTGACGAAATACGATATGCAAAATGCAATATTTTTATGCTCTTTTTATGTGGAGGAGTGTAGAGGCAGCTCAGTAAGCAAAATATGAATGCTCCAATGGCTGCATTTACATGAGCATAATATAACACTGGCCTTGGCAGCAGACACACAGATTGTGAGTGCTGATTTAAATCAAAGTGAAAGGAGAAAGCAGCAGCATACAATTGGACACATCTTAATGTGCACATTTGTCGGTTTCTTCTTCTGATTTGCTATCTTATAAGTTGTAAGCTTCAAAACCTACACAATTTTCATTTTTAGCCAGGTCTATATCCGATTTTGAGACGGAGTATATTCATGTTGTCGATTATAAACCTTTATACAGGATTTTCTGTATGGTTAAATAAATATGTACTCATAATTTCACCAAACTTCAAAACAAACGGCATAACTGACCGCTTTTATCTTTATTTTTAACTTTTTTGATGTTTGTTTCTCATAATAAGGAACAATATTACTGAAAAATCTATCGTAAGGTACTTTTTGACAGCTTTCAAAAATTTTCCCAAATGTCTACCTCAATTATGCGTATATTCCCTCCATTCCCTCGAAACTTGGTATAGAGTTCCAGGAAGGTCGGTTGAAAGTTCCTGATTTTAAATAACCAAATCGGTCAAGTTTAACTAATTCAAAATGCATATATACAGTTCTTTCTTTCGCTTTTAACGTAGTTTTAAAAGCGCATGTTTTCATCAAACATGTTATTTTGTAATTAAAAGAAACTGCCATTTGTGTATCTACTGAATCTTGCCGTTGATAAAATTATAATAAACTGATCGCGTAATACTGGCTCAACATTAGTACAAAGTATCTCTATACTTTTTGTCTAATTGGGTATTTTCCTTTATTCATTATAGATTAAGCACATATTTATATACATAATATATCTTCTTCTTGCTTGTTGCTTACAAATATACCTCATTCCCTAAAGTAAGTCGCTGTTTTTCTTTTAAAGCCTAACTTTTACTTTTTAACAAAACTCCAAGCGGCTATTTTATATGTGTTTGCAGTTTATTGCTGTAACTCTAGGCAGAACTCCTGTTGTCATTTTGAATCACAATTATTCCCTTTGTTTTCTCCATTTTCTGCTGGCTCCCTTCAGTTCAAGTCTGTCTAAGACGTGAGACGAACGTATGTGCAAAAGTGGATAAGATGGGTATATCTACTATAGATGAATCTTGAGGCACGTTTTACTATATTTAGACTACAAGGAATCTTTGGCGTTTTTAATGCTGTTGCTTCATAGTAATATCTAGTTCGTTTTTCCAGTGTGCACATACCTACTTATATTACACAGCTAAAAAGTTTCGTGGGCCTAGATATTATGCGAGTATTTTCTGGCTAGATGTATAACTGATATTGGACTATTTTCTTCGTCTACTAATCCCTATCAGATAGGAAGATGATATAAATGCATAGAATACACACTTGTTAGAAATTGTTAAACTTGACTAGATAGATGGGTAGATGGATGAGAAATCTGAAAGTCTCAGGAGAAACTTCTTTTATTTTGTCTCTGAGTACATGTCCTTACATGTGCTCTTTCCCTCTTTATACATTCTGTTCACTCACACAATGAACACAAGAAAAAAGAAAAGGAGCATGAACGACAACTTATAGAAATGTTGTGTATGGATGGTGGTGGATGATAGTAACAACATCGCAGAGGAGTACAAATAGCGGTGATGGTTGTACAAGAACGTCCTTATGCTATCTCCCTTTTTCTCCTAAAAAAGCATCCAATTTCGGGGTAAACAGACCAGAAGAATTGTGCCATGCTTAGATGGACAGGCTCCTATATATATGTCCGTAATCTTAGGAATGAGGCAGGATACCGCATCTGCCATTTCTTGTGTATTCTTGGAAAATACTTTTAGTCCGTAAAAGCATCGTCAATACTACATACAGGAAAAAATTCATATTCCATTTCAGAGTAAGTAGGAGTTGGAGGACTATATACCCTGTGCAAGTACTTCTTGTTTCTTTTATGTAAGTACATTCTCAAGTACACCACCCAAATCCAAAATTATTATGCATATGTAAAAATACAAAGCAAATCTGGGCATATGCCTAAGTATAATGTATTCTCCTTGCTGCTGTTAAGTGAGCATGTAAAAAGGAAAATGGCAATAGTTATCATATCATCGTAGAATGTAGGCACTCACTCCGACTCCGACAACACAACTATTGCTATGTGCATTATATATGTGCTCTTATTTGGATGATGGTATGTTTAGTATGGTACTGCTAAATAGGAAATGGTAAGTTCTCCTTCTTTGACTCTGACTGGTGAGTAAAGACGCAATGTTATGAGTGAGTGCACATGTCCATAAAGTGGATTTAAATCTCATCAAACTCGACGAGATGAAAAGGCCAGAAGGAAGGGAAAAGACTGAAGGAAAAGACGTGATGGTTCCTAAGAACCGTGTACTAAAGCTCCAAAAATATATCCTTCATTTTCATTCTTCAAAGAAACATATTCAGCTCCCACCACCAACAGCCAAAAACGACGACTGTCTATGTAAATACGTATTATACAAATTCGGATGTGAGCGGCATTGCATGGTAAGCCAAACTTTGTTTTGTGTGTGCAAAATTTAATACAATTTTGAAAGAAATGTTTTCCTGTTATTTGTACGTTCAGTTTACTGAAATTTCTTGAGATTATGGAAAAGGAAAGTAACGCACAATCGTCTTAGTTAACATGCTATTTTCACAATAAAACGGCTGATTTTATTTTGCACCTGAAAACGTAGTTATAGCTGGAAAGCTAAGTATTCAACGACTAAACTACAGTTTAAAATGGAATGGAGAAAGACATGTTATTAATAAAATTCAAAAAAAGAAAGAGAGATGCCAAGCAAAGTTGAAACGATATGATATGACATGGTTAAAATTTTATTGATGTAAGTACACATTTGCCGAGTATTTTACGTTTTGAGCAATAGCAACTAACCAGAAAACGTAGTGAGCAGCAGCCAACACAAATATAAAACAAAATACACCGTGTTAGGTGGTTGTGTTGGTGGCAATGACAAAGAGAAAGTGAGCTCGAGTTTATCACTCACTTTGAAATGTCACAGGAAATGACGGTATGTTTAAAAGGATTTTCCACGTGGGTTGAAATACGTGCCAAAATACGAATGTACATGAACTCAGAGCAGTACAAGCAGACGTTGGAGGCAGGATTGTTTACGGTACGTAAATAAAAGGAAGAGAAATCTGGTCATTTATATGTTTATGTGTGCAAGTCTCCGTTTTTTGCTTTGAAATCTAAACAAGAAGTGTAAATTCGCATTTATATTAACACATTATGAAATACTAAGCGAGATGCTGTTTGTCAGTTACATAGTGGCAATTTTGTGTAAATGCTGGCGATGAGAGCGAAGAGCAATTCCGGGTTTTGCATCATATGGAGATTTTGGCTCTTATTTTTCGAACAAAATGTTGTTTCTCTGTTTGCTGATTTTTGGAGATGGCGAATCTACACGGAGAAATATTACTGACTTGTGTTATGAGAATTACTTCTGTATTTACATAATAATATGACTGTCAAATATCCTATTCTAAGACCAAAGACCATATTTTAGTAGGATTATAGAGCTTAGTATTCTATAGAAAACATCAACATTCTCCAACCTACTACTGCATTTTGTTTTGGAAAAGATTTACATTAAACTATATTTCACAGTCATTTCAGAAATAGTAGTTTTTACTGCGTCGACAAACCATCTATCTTATCATGCTCTTGTATTTGGGCTACTGCATTTCTTTTTTAAATATTCCGTTCGTTAATATTATTTAATGTTTTATTTGTTCTTCATATATAATGAAAATAAAATGTTTCAATGTTTACGACATTATTGCATGAAAGCAGTTTTGGCATTTACTTTTTAGGTTTCAATCTTTTCCTACCTACACATAGTATTTGTAAATAGTCAGTAAATTACGTTTCAGTTTACTTTTGGAAACAGATCCCTTTTGACAGTCTTAATTATAAATATTAAAACAAAGAATTATTACTATTACATAACAAGTAATTTCCATAAAGGAAACCAACGTTGATTGGCTTCTAATTAATCACAGATAATGGTTAATACTTTACCTTAACTCACTAGACCAAATTTCAAAACTCAATTCTAATTACATAGAACAGTGATTCTGTTCGAATGTACACTTTAAACCTTGTTACAAAAACAATGCATAAATGTAGTAAACATTATAAAGTGTCAACCTCAGTTGTCAATAGGAAATTTTCTGTACATACCTTACAAGCGATATAGTATTTTTTAACTTTACCACAATCTTTCTTTCAGGAACATGCACATTACACGTGTTGAATTCCCATTGGATTTCTTTGTAAAAAAGAAACAAGGCAAAACGTGTCAAGTAGCAATATTTTATAGGCGCATGATTGAGCTTTTGTACTTATTAAAGTGCATACATATCTTACTTAACATTGACTTGTTTGTAAATGTTATCAATGATTGTACTTCTTGTACTCCGACGGCTGGGTAAGCGGACAAAACTTTTATTGAATATATAAAAATTTAGCACTGGATATATGCATTTCAAATTTTCTTTTATATGAGAACGCTTTCTGTGACATTTTGTCATATAACAGATTTTGTTAGCCTTTTATATCCAAACTCTTTATGCTACTACGTAATGACAACGAAATCTTTATATATGTTTCACTCTCATCTACGTTTTTGCTCAAAGTTATTTACATGACGGTTTTCAATATCTTTTTTCTTGAAGTAACTCTTTACTTCATTTTTCATATAAAAGGAAAGCTGGTCTTCCTACGTTTATCTCGTCGGTGGGTTCGTAACGTTGCACCTTGTGCATGATTTACACAAGAAAAAAATTATTATATATAAAGAAGATGAACATAAGAGGTTTGCGTGAAAATACTTTTGGTGAATCTTGAGAATGAAAAAAGAAATCGTTCTTTTGAAAATATCAGTCCAACAACAGAATAGCTGAATGAACAGTACAAAGGTGAACAGGGAATAAAAAGAAGTTATGTAGATGTCTGTGTGTATGTTATGCTTAATATTGATATTGTATACTCAAACTTTTTAAAGTTGGAAATACTGTGAACATATTCAGATTCAACGTTGATTTCGTGGATTGGTGGATTGATAAAGGAAGAGCACATTATATTTAAAATTGTTTTCACATGTGCATACTCACCTTTAGTCTCATTTTTATATGGTATCATATTTGTGCACACAGGATTGTCTGTGGGGTACATGCTTTCATTGTATGCATTCTTATGATGTCGTGATGTAAGAATGTTTGAATCTCACAGCCACAGGCCAACCTTGGATCATTTTTCAAAACTCAATTGAGTTTTGACAGAATATTCAATATTCTCTTTCTCCTATACTCTTTGTATTTTTATAAAAAGGAATGATCAAGATTCCAAGAAAATCAGAAAAACGTGTAGCTTCTAGCGAGTAGTATAGAGATTTTTATACATACATCTGGACATCATCTCCAGAGCTTTTCGTCGTTTACCTCGACGATGATATGTTATTTTTCATGACGATGGGAATAAGAATTTTCGGAGCAAGGAGCAGAAACTGTGAGATTTTCATTTCCCATTCGAAAAACCCAATTGCCATGTATATGTCTTTACGAAAACCCATCATATAGAGCGTGTTGTAATTCATTGTCAACCAGAGGTAGATTTATGGTGGCTTAGTTTTATTTACATTCGCGCTAGTTGTAAATGGAAAATGAGGTAGAGTGACGAAGAATATACTGTAGTAAATATATGCCGTGTATGTCGAAACTTTTCACCTGGTTTAGAAAAACCGGAAATTTAATTCGAGACGCTTTTTCTAGCAAGCCAGTATTACTGATGTACGCCAAAAGGGAATCAATAAACCTTTCACATAATCCTTTTATTAGAACCTGGGCCACAAATTTGACTCAATATTAGATATAAAAATAACTTTTCTCAGGTCTCTCACCCAGTCGATTTTATTTCTATATAGCAACTTTCTTTATAGTGCGTTCTTAATTTCCTGTTACACTTCCAGATCTACCACCTGAAAGTTATACGATTACGTTCCCGTAAAAACTCACTCACTGGCAGCTCATGAAGTTCGATTTTTGGACATTTGTTAGTAAAATTCAATAGGTCTCTCAGTTTCATACGGGAAATGGATTAGCTACCAATACCACTAACACACATGAAAATTCAATTACGCGTTTATGCATTCTGCAAACTATTGCAGCAGTCAAAGGAAAAAATGAGCCCCATTGCATTAGCCAACATCTGTTAGTTTTCTTCAAACTCTATTCCACCAAATGAATCATGCAGTTTTGGTTGAGAGGGAAGCAGAGAAGAAGAAGGAAAGCTTTCATTTTCAAGATAAACTTTTGCCCTTAAACCAACTTATTTTTCTCCATCCTCTCTTTTTCTCTCTCTACTTAAGTAAGCAAGTACTGAGTTGTATGCATGCTCCTAAAACGGGTAAATCATTATTATTATTATTACTATATACGTAGTACTAAAAACTAAAGAGTTTCTTTCTTGAAAAAGAAAGGCCATAAAACTCTGACCTCAGAAAAAGAAGTCTACTTGTCTGCTTCCCTTGTGTTTGGTGGTGGCGGCGACGCGCGCTGTTTTCCCAGAGAATACATTCATACACGCTGTGGCGAAAGTTCAGTATAGAAGAGTAGGCTAAGAGTTTGCCCCTTTTTCTAGAATCAATATTTGGCAAAGAAGTTTGTGCATGATTATCTTAACTTGGCTGTTCTGGTGTAAAGGGAAAGTGTGCATGCACAAGTATTGTATTTGTGGAGGCCTACATTTTTTCCTGTACGCTAAAATGAATGGCGAATATATGCAAAGGGACTAGTAAAGGGAGATTGCTCGTGGACAGCGTACACACGCCACACTACCGCTATCATTCCGGTAAAATTTTATGAATGCTTTCTCTGACAGGACTTTCACCATGAACAACTTGCATGTTTTTGTTAGAGAGAAAAGTACATTAATGTTTCCAGTGGATGTACATAAATAAAAAACGTGATTGTGACTATTTTGCTTAATCTACTATTTTCACCATCATTCTCATTCATTCACAAGAATGGCGAAGACTACCTAACCTAATATTTGTAGCACATAAAATTGTTTGCATCGTTAGGTAAGCTGTAGACGGTGGAACTGTACAGCCTTAAAAACTACCGGTGGTGTACTGATTTTTAAACATGAAGATAGTGGAAAGAAAGCAGAAAAGCTGGACCAAAGTGATTTTTTGATATTGTTATTCTTTTGTATGTATGTGTGCTTTGCCTTCGGTAAATGTTTTTTATGTCATACGCGGCGGCATCCACTATTATTTCCTATGCATATTATCATGTGATCTAACGATAGTGGAATATTATACAACATTGTTTTTCCATAAAGTTCATCTATAATATCGTATATAAGCACTTCCTGCTGACTCAGCGGTGTATCACCGACTGCATATCTTGACTGAATTGTCCCACTGAGTGAGATATATACGTGGTAAGTTTATTTGTTGAATATATACACAGAATTTAACAAACTATTTGTAGATATAATATATATACATTTTTTCTGCTTTTGGTCACAGCAGGAACTTTTCTGTGGATGCGTTTTCATAAACAACTTTCTCCCTGTATAACTGTTACGATTACGAGACCATATCTTTAATATACGGAGATATATCTAGTAGAAGTATAAAAATACTCACATTTTAAAAGTATGCTTTAGGATGTACAAACTTCTAAACTTTAGTATGCTTATTACTCCCTCTCATCCCGCTTTGTTTTGTTTCTCACTCTGCTAAATTCTCTGAGTTTTTCAGGAGTGAGAGATTGACTGTTATATTACGGCACTAGGAATTGAACTCTTTCTGGTACATAAACATCGTTACAGAGAAAGTTGGAGGAACTCGCCTGTTTGTAACTTAATTACGTCTTCGCGAAATCAAATTATCAGCCTGTCTGAACTCCGGAAGTATGTTTTACTTCTAAGCTTCCGAATTGGTTTCATTCGCGCGCTAAACCAACATTTTCACTGTTTTGGGACATGCCGATGGTCATGATGTAAACAGGTACAATAAGAAAAGGCATTCTCGCATAGACAACGGCATACATATCTCAATCTCCCTTGTTGAAAAAGTAGGTGGCATATCACAAAGTTTTTCAAAAGAGGCGGCGGGAATTGTGTATGTTTTAGTACCTTCTAGGTGAAAAGCTTCTATTTTGCTTTCCCTTTTACCCATTTTTTCTCCTTCTCTCGATCTACTCTACTCACATCATTCAGCATGCAAGATAGAAAATTTTTTAAAGGCAGCTGAAGATGGGGAAGTGGGAAAGAAAAAGGCACACACCACAACCAACAACACAACCATACTTACAACTATCTTCTTTACTGTCAAAAAGGAATAAAAGCAAAATGGAGGTTCTGGATTAGGAAATCTTTTAAAAATTCCATCCTCGTTCAAAGTTTCACAACAGAAAAATGGTGTATATGCAACGTGTGCGTGTGTATGGGGTACGTATGTGTGATGCTCGCATGCGACGAACATAATTATATAGCTTTTGTGTAAGTACACGTATATATACAAGTAGTTCTTTATGTGTAGCTGCACGCGCCTTTTTATACAACATACAGTATAAATATATGCACTGTACTGTCATATCATCCACAAGCAGTTGCTTTCTCTTGATCTCATATCTGCTTTTACCATCCTTGTTGTATACATCCTTTACATGCTTCTTTTGAGCGCCATCATGCTATACCATCAACAGTTTGTATGTAAATCAGCCATTTCCTTCCACTTCCTTTCTGGACATCCTCATTTAGCACACAGAGATAGAGATAGTCGCACGCATACTATTGTTGCTTGCAAAAGGGATAAAAAGAATGGAAGTCAAAGCTGAAATAACAACTATCATTTTGCAGGAATACAACAATGCTCTAAAATTCATGCACTATCATAGAACAATCCCCAGTCACAACAAAAGTATTATTCCTGTATGGTTTTTACCAGAAATCCCACTCCTGTTATGCATTTATATAAAGTTACGCGCTTAAAGATAAAGAAGCACCAAGACACGTAGTTGAGTCTGGACTGGACGAAAATGTAAATCGCTTTTTTTGTCTTGAGTAACACTACTAGAAATATACATATTCAGATAAGTTTATATTTTCTCTAGCTTTAGTTTGACAAAGATGAGTTGCATTTTTGCATTACAATGTCGTGTTTGGAGGAAAACGGTAAAGGTGTTACATACTTTGTACCCCCTACTTATATACCGAACCAATGAACCTTGAGCGAAGGGTACATATGTGGAGAATAAGGACATAAAAAGCTTTGTATTCAAATAAAGTAAGATGCGATGACCAACACAGTTATAGTTTTTTCCAGTTGCGAGACGTGACTATGTGCGTACTGTAGGCATTGCAAATGCTATTATTTTGTATCACTTATTGTATGCGCACTAGTTACTACATGCCATGTATTTATGTAATGTGCCAAAAGTGTCTAGCAGGATTATATATAGTGTAGAAAGAAGTCATGACTCACAGAAAATAGAAAAGCGTCGTTGGGACTTTTTATGCCCTTCTGAAATAAGTTGCAGCAAGTTTCTATTTTCCAGGCTAACAAGTTCATAAAGTAAAAGTACTTTCACTTTTGTAAACGAAGAAACATGAACATTCATGCTTTTGGAATATCTTTTCATCTTGTTGCAAGGAACACTTTCTTTTTTAAGTGAGATATTTCTTTTTGGCATGAAACAAGATTTCTTCAAGTTGACTTTTGTTAATTTTGTTGCAAAAGTGGCGGTAAAAAGATATCACATATAATACACACGGAAACCGTACAACATGGCAAGGCGCATAAATACCAAAAGAAAAAAAAAACACTAAAGGAATTTTAACAAGAAAGCAGTATACAAAATAAGGGTACACTTGTCAACTATAGTTGCTTGAAGAAAGAAGAAAATGCTACAAACGAAGTGATTTTAAGTGAAGGCACTCTTCACACAGACACAAATGGAATAAGAAAAGTCATGAATTTAACGAGATGATGATGAAGTTAGGAAAATAAGCTAATACGGAAACTAGAAGCGGTAAAGTTCTCTTATTTAGTTTCTTAGGATCTGTTAAAGACGCACCATCTAGCAGAGCGGAACGGTGCATTTTACAGTTTGTGTCTGTAATCTCTGGAAACGTCTCTTTCGAAATTTTATTTACGACAGCAGTATTCATTCCATTCAAACCGATTGCGATGTTGTGACACAAGTTGCATTTCCTTTTTCCACTGCCGTTGTTGGGAAAGAGAGCTGAATGAAGCGACGTATATTATTATGCAAATTTCAAGTGCGATAATATTTCAGAAGCAACTTCTCATTAACCTCTGATGACATTGACAGTGTGGTGTGATGTGGGTCGCTGAGTGCGTGTGTAGAAAATTTACTAAATTGCTTTACCTTATTCACTTAATGCGCTTACGCTTTTAGATTTGGAGTGAAGAATATGCACTAGCTCGTAATAAGAAAAGGGAAACAAATAATAATAATACGGAAGTGGGAAGAAGGGAAACGAAAAGGGCGTTTACAATTGCCATCATATCATAAAGACGCAGTAGACCACGAGGCGTGATATCCTTTATTACGTTATTTTACAAACAGGACTTCTATAGTGGGTCGTGGTGGCTCCATATTATACAGAACTGGTTTCACTTAGGCTGTCTTTTTTGTAACCTTAAAAGGTAGATAGGTAGTGTGGGAGCACAATAACTGCTAACCACAATTTTAGACATCCTTTTCTAAAACAACGATAGTTTTCCCCTAACCAACGGGAGCAGTAAACTGGATTGTTTTTGATATTTTAAGAATCATGGCATACGTACGCAGGCATGTACACATTTTAGAAAGACGACTAGAGCACAAGATATTATGTCTTTCATTCACCCACTCAACAGCAAAACAAGCCAAGCGTTTTACTATCTGGTAGAAAAGCCTCCTCGTGCCATCATCATCTATTGTCAAGCGTCATAGAACACAAGAACAGTTTTCATTTTTGGACACATTTGTTAAGGCACATCTCGTTAGCTCCGATTACGTTATATTACATTACTTTAGAAAGACAACAACTCAGTAACGACAAAGACGACAATGATAATGTTAGACGCTGTGGCTGACGGTTGCTCCAAATAGTAAGAGTAGGAAACACTGCAACTCGCTTGCTCCAAAATGAATGTACCTATGCAGGAGGGTACTGTACTGTAGGAATGATATTGCTGAGTACCTCGTACACATTTACAACTATCAGTCAGCAGAAGACCTCAGCAACGACAACAACAACGACGTTAAGACCGGAACGTCGTAACATAATAAAAGTAAGTAGGAATGTATGTGTTTTACTCATTCAGTATAAAGTAACAATGATAAAGTACGGTATAAGGATTGAATACTTCTAATGGATTGTGGAGAGAGAAACCATGTTACCAGATACGTACCAGAACGCAGTCTATGAAATGGCATCATCAACACACAGCATCACCCATTCATCTATTTATTTCTGGTATACTTTAAAATTGTGAACACTTGAATATAAGAAAAACTGTGCATATAAAATCTATACATCCATATAATTCCCTCATGCACATCATCAAAAAAGTCCCCTTTTGGCAATTTTGTATTTTACTTGAAAAAATTTTCTTCTAGAAAAATTTTCTGTACATCAGAAAGTAGGTATGCTCAATAAGATAAAGCAACGGAGAAAATGAAAATACACTCTTCTTATATTTCTCTTTCTTCCTTAACGATTTTCTTACCATGTCATCAGTGAGATTACCCCCAACATTTTTACTCTGACCAAATTACATCCACATCGTCTGCCTCTTTGCTCTCTTCAACGGTTTCTTTCTCCTCAAGAACATTTCCCTAGCATATATTCTCTCTCTGTTTAGTTTTTGTATTCTGGTAAAAAGTAAAGGGGTGTATGGTTTTATTGTCTGGCGTGGCTCTTGGCATCGACTCCAGATGACATTTCAAGAAGATTGGAGCGTCATCGTCACTTCATAATCTTGATGAGACTGTCTAATGCTCAGTGCATTCTTCAAAGAAGTACTTTGACGAGGATCCAAAAATTGTTTGATTGTGTCGTCAAATAAAGTACAAAATCTTCTGCTTTAATGCAACACTCCCAAAATTGACGACAAAGTGACTTTTCATAATTTGTTACAAGTAAGCAGATATGTACATTTACCAGACTATCAGGGAAGATTAAAATAAACGCAATTACTTTTTTCTTGATGTACAAAAGAGCTCCTGCTTTTTACACGGGAATTAAGTTGTCTGGTTTGGATGCTGTCAAATGCAATCCTTATTACTTGGACCAGCACAAGCATAAAATTAGGCAATGTAGATTACCAGTAAAAAATTTTTTAAATAATAAAATTGACACAATTGATTTGAAATCCTTTGTCGGGGCATAATTTTATTGTATATTATCAATGTACGTATGCAGTATATGTATTGTACAGACTATGTTGAACTAGCATACACTGTAAAATTGATTTTTATCTAATGTTCTTATCTGTTAGTACTGTTGCATATCTGTTGTTAGTTTGGGATTGCGACGGGTGTAAATCAATGATACGGAGGTGAAATGCTGTATATTTTAGCAAAGCACTTTACAAACCTTGCTCTTTTTACAATAAACTTTCATACATTTGCACAAAATTTATCACCAGAGTTTCCTTCAGGACAGACGACAGGAAGGAAGTTAGGATGAATGCTGTTTCGTGAGTACTCATGCATTTAAACCAACAACCAAAAACTACGACCTGCAACAACGCCATAACCCTTCTTTTTAACGTTGTCTTTATACATACTACACATGCATATAAGTATTTTGAGGCATTCCGTACATCGTCTAGATAAATGCTGCCATGAATCTCGCCGTTAGTTTCTTTCGACGAGCTTATGGTACAACCATGCCAAAAATGAAGAAGTTCCCCGTCCTCATTTCTTGTTACTGCTACCATTCCTGTATCCCAGATAAATAAGCAAACTTGTTTTTGGTGATGAGGAAGGAAACTATATACCTTTGCTACAAAGTTATACGCAACAAAAAAGAACAAGGTATCCTGGCGTAACCTGTCCTTCTTAGGAACACTAGTAAACATAGCTTCATGTGAATATATATTTTATACTCACAGTAGTAATTCATGTCGTCAGATCGAAAGAAAGCCTCTGGATACAGATAAATGAGAGTAAAGAAAGAAGAAAAATTGTGTTGGTTTCCTCTCCCCCTCTTTCTAAACAAGAATGTCTCACCCTGCTTTACTTACACCAAGATATTCCATTTTCTAGTGCAGAGTGCAGACTCCCATTCCATAATCAAAAAAGTAGAAAAGAAAGCTACACTTGTATACTTTCAATAATAAACACTTCTTACGCCATGGCCATAGTAAAGCATTTTCCTCCACTTTCACTAAGGGGCTCTTACTAATCTATGGTTTTGATATAGTAGCCTTTCCGTTGCTTCATATTCATTCTATTGATATTTATAGACATGAATTCTGGAAACTTTATGATGGAAGCATTAACTTTTCTTGTGCAGCTTATAGAATGATTTTCGTTACGTATATAACATCAATTCAAAATGTAATAGGCATGCTTTTAAAAATGAGACAACACGTTGAAGTTAACTGCCCCGGAAGCAGAGAATAGTTCACTCAACCTTTTTCTCGATGGGTACAATATCATGCAACACCACTTTGATGTTCGAAAATATAAGCACGTAGTATAGTATTTCTGTACTATATACAGCTTCTACTATTTTCTCCAGTTCTCCCTTATCAGTTTTATGTACAAATTAAATACGGAAGATATAATTTAGCAAGTTTAAGAAAATAAATTTGATTTTGATTAAACAACTACTGAACTATGGGTTTTTCATTTCAAGTTGATATACTGATATACATTTAAAGAAGCGTTACCTTTCAAACCTGTATCTTGTAAACAAACGATGCAGCCGGCTGAGTTACTGATACTAATATACGACACAATGGTTAACACATGTGCTACAAAATGTCTTCTAGAAAGATCCTGGTTGATTTTTATTAGAAAATGTAAAAAATTGACAATATTATAGTGAGTTCATTTCTAATGACATCAGATTGTGATCGTTGTTAGTAAATTGTATGCTACCCATAAGAAATGGCTTTGGTCTCACAATTGTCACAATATTATGTAAAACTCCTTTACTCTATGCTTTTTGGACCTCTGGCTAAAAAATACGATGATGATGACATGATCATACTGTTTGCTTGTGCATTTAAAATATTTACAAGATACAAGGATGAGCATATCATCATCTTTTGTCTTCTGCGGTTTACTTGGTTATGTTATATTGCTATTTAGGGCTTTTATAAGTGAGTAGTAACTTTACCATTATTTTCTCAGAAAACTGTTAAAGACAATCTTCATGTCCAGCATTCTTCCGTTCAAGAAAATATGGAAAGGAAAGAAACAAGAAACGTGTGTATAAACTCTACATAATATCTGCTTCATGAACATTTGCAGAAACTCAGCTGTGTGGCTCTTTTTTACTGTGGTTCTCCATAACAGTAAATAAAATAGTGCGAATGTGTGCCAGTAATGTGTGTAAGTAAGCTTCTGGCATCTATTATTAGAAAATGGCATATTTTTCTGTCCTATTACCCCCACCACCATCTCTCCTTCTGTGTGCAACATAAAAAGCACCCTCATCAGAATTTAAAACACAGACTCACGTTCTCTTAAAAAATTCTGATGAAACGTCCTCGTAAATTTTCACTGTCGAGGAGAAAAGTACTAGAAAGAAAGCGTTGAGATTTTCTTACAACTCCACACTTCTGCTATGCGAAAACACGACAATTTTCAACATCATATACTTTCTTAGGTATACTTTCTCTCTCAAGTAGTACATTGTACGCGTTGTGTATTTTGTGAACTACTAGAATAGTATTACTAGAAGCAAGCCATATAGTGTGATCATGTCATGAGTCTGCTGATATACATCGGCTCACATAGATTCACGTTTTCTGTGAGGTAGTTGTGCCATTGCTGAAACTACCAAACACAAACGGAACTGCCTATTTTTCTTTCTCTATGACTTGCTCGTCCTTTCATTGCTGCAGCATTTATAGGCATACTACACCACTTTTGCATACCATTAACTATTTTGCTTCTGATTTTGTTGCACACAGCCAGAAATGATCATGGCAGTATTCAAATACATGCATATGTATAGAAAAACATGCTCCATATTTTTTATATATTTTTGTAGTAAAAGGCTTTATTTTTCCTTAAGATTTACTTAAACAATAAGTGACCCAATTTAGGCTGCCTTCTAAGAAACTTACTAACTCCACGCTGCCAATTTATGCTGTGTAATTTTTCTTGTTCTTTATATGAGTGCATGAATTTTACGCGAAAATCTTTAGAAATCAAGTAAAATTCAATGCAATGTATAGAATGACAATGGGTCTGGTTGGTTCAGTTAGCCATCCTATGGCTTCCTTAAAATTTTGGTGCAGTAATCGTACAGCGATTTTATTCCCTCGTACCATCATCGCTGCTTCCGTTAGGTTACCAAACAAAACCTTTACAACTATCGCGTTAAAGCAATAATAGAAGGAATATAATCATACAATACAACAAAACCATTACTGGTTTGCATGAGACAGCCAACTATTAACTTGCTTGCGCTTCCCAGTTTTCTCCGGCAAAATCCAAAGCAATGCAGGTTCTGTGAGGAAGTTGTAAGGTTGAGGGACAAGAGACTTCGACTGATGCTATTACACTAACACTTCTCTTTGTCGCCTCTTTATTATGCAAAGCAAGTGCGATCCTTATACCTCCCAAATGCATATTAATCTCTATAGCCTTCAACCAAAAAGAAATAAATCTGAATGATAGCATGAACAGAAACACAAGGCGCACACTTTACAAGGATGAATGCCTAACGGCAGTGTGAACATAATGTAATACATATAAATGCCATATAGTCCATAAGAAAACAAAAGAATGCATAAAATGAATAGAAAAGTTCTCTCAAAATAAAATGATGATGATAATGATGAAGGGCTTTCATGTTTATGTGCCGATGAATGTAGATGCATCTCTGAATTTTGCTTCCCATGTCATTCATATAATAACGGCAATAATATCATAATACACTGCCGTTTTTGGTGTTTCTGCTGCTCATAATCTAACAGAAAAGCTTCAACCCGAATGAGTGTACGCGTATATATGCTCGTATATTTTGGATGCACGTTTTTCAAACCGACAGCTCTTAAATATACACTTGAGGCAGTACACTCTTCGGAAGCAGTGAAAACTGTGTGTTGGTAATAAGTCTTGCAAAGCTCTTGTAATGCAAAGTGGTTTAGCTGCATGCATCAGTCTCATTGCAGTGCCACTGGAAGTCAATATGTGCGTGTCTATATTTTATACCTCAATTCTCACCCCGTGCCAAGCGACAATTTTACACTTGCCTTGAATTGCTGGCGAATGATCATGAGCACAGCTCTTTTCCTAGTACACATACATATATACATCAAAAGAGCAAATATTGTGCGTCAAGATGAAACGGTCTGGTTCCTGACGCTCTGTACGACAAATTCTAACTATATACATAATAATACTAGCAGTAATAAAAAGCCATGGTTGTAAGTCGTAACTGGTATGAAGAAGAGAAAGGGAAAGAGATGCAACAAAAGATTGAAACGCATGGAATATTATTATGTACTTCGTTTTTCCTGGAAGAGATTGTTCATGCCGTTCTCCTCGATTCACATTAGTCGATGTCAGTTTCTCTCAAGCACTTACTTAAATAACGTTCTTTTCTTTGGTTCTATCCTGCCGTTCTTATTAAAGTACGCTAATAAATTCACATCATACTGTTTGTGTCCGTCCGTCAGTAGAACTATTTTCCAATATACTTTGTTTTTTATAATGAAGTGAAACATGTTCATTATATTTAAATCACATCAAGTCGTAGCTTGATATAACCGGCAGATTTTACTTGTCTCAGCAAGTATTTGTATGCTATATATCATAACGGACATATAGTAAAAAATGTATGATAATGTCATTTTATCGATATTTATTTTTAGCGATATTACTAAGGGCATATCTGTTATATACCAGAGAAAGTTTCCACCGTGAAAATGAAAATATGCTACCTTTATTTCTCATCTACAATGACTGGAATTACAATAAACAAAATACTAATGTCATGATTCATGATTGTTACAAAGTTTTTTGATGCAATGTAAACAGGACAAAATATGTGAGGGATACCTGTTCCTAGTAAGTTCTTATATAGTATATATCTTACTTTATAATTAAGTAAATCGAAGCAGATAAGATAGAAAAATAGAAAATACAACTTTAACCATCCTTTTTTCTGGGATAAGAAATCTACCAGTCTTTACTATATTATGTATTTCTATGCTTGTTGCAAATTGTTCTTAATGTACCTTTTTTACATCACTTACTACTGGTTATTATTTACTGTTATTATTGTCATCGCTGAGTGGCAAATAAATGGTAGAGGCATTATATAATACTCATATACACAACTGTCATTTATTTCTCTTCCTCTCCAGTGCAGTTTTTCAATATGTTATTACCCCGCTGCTTCAAAGTTCAAAGAATCGGTCGTCAACTCTTATATATCTAAAAATATTTACAGATTGTTCAAAGTAAATAGCAGCGAATGAGTGTTGCCGGAGAATAAGAAAGTGAGCATAAATAAAGTAATGGTAAGTTATTTCCATTATTTCAATTTGAACAGAATCCGGGAACAATAATAATATTCTATCTACTGTATACTTCCAGGAAGGATGACAGAAATGAAGACAACTGACAAGAGAAGCGTTGGCGTGTTATGACAAGAGAGTCTTCCCTGTCGTGAAACTATTTGCCTAAAATATGGCTCCACTAACAAAAGGAAAAGAACAAGACGGGGAAATTTAAATTTGAAGGAAAAGTTGAAAACACTTCAGCCTTTCTATTTTTATACAATAATTTTATTTTAGTTGACGCAATTACTATAAAAGCGCAAACAGTGGTTGTAATCGCTTTTATTTCATCTCGATGGTTGGATGGAATGCATAAAGAAACGACCTGTCTGTATCACTTTAATAACGAATGTGATGTAATGAAAGATGATAGGAAAGAGAAAGCTCTGCCGCATTTTAGACTCGTAAATGTGCTGCCTTGTAAGGAAGAGCTGAAATAACCTCCAAAGTATTTTATAAGTATTTCATTAACCTTATAAAATATCCGTTATACCACAAGCACAACCAGCACCTAATGGCTTGAGTGTTCCTACGATTTTATAACTTTATTGTTTGCACAAAAAGATTGTACATAATAACCTCATAGTTCACCAGGACTTTATACATCATCGCTCATCATTCAAAATTCATAATCCATCTATGTGCACTCATTCACGCAGCTCTTACGGCCGCGCCTCAGAGCCATTTATATATTCGAAGCGGAAATGAGAATAATTGTTTCTCAAATCGAGTCCCAACTCTGAAATAACTCTTTTTGCTAACTCTGACTGTGTTTTTAAATTTTAATGGGCTTCTACACACCATTGCACTATTTGACTCCACTCAGTCATGATGCTTGCACAGTAGCACTATAGCACTATCGAATTGGAAAACACGTAAAAGTAGTTTGCAGCTCTGCATTCAAATTTCATACATAACGTCCTTCAACCACGTTCCATTGCACCTGAAGCAAGCAGAGAAAAACGGTCTAGTTGTACTAGAAAAGCTTCAGATGAAGTTTACCAAGCGAAAACAAGAATGCCATAATATCAGCAGTCAGCAGCCATTAACAAAAAATATCTAGGCCATGAGGGTCTTTTATTGCTACGACCAATGGCATTCCATCAGGTAGCAAGCAGCATTTCCATATTGTGTATTCTTTTCTACCTTCCTTCTTCAAGTACATTCATAATATAATCCCAATAACTCCTAACCGCCATACCAATCTTTTGAAAAAGTTAAAAGGGGGAAAAGTCAAACCATCATCGTCTTCGTAAACTGAACTTTTTTTTCTGTTTCTAGAGGATAACGGATTTTCTATTCTCTGGACTTTTGTAAGAGAAAGAGAGGAGGGCATATAAGGAGAAAAAAGGAAATAAAGGTTTAAAATATTCAACCTCACCAGCCCAACGAACCGTGATTTGAGCCCAATCGATCCATTTTACTCACGATCTTCCGTTCTTGATACTGTTCAAATATTGGGATACGAGATGAAAGAACTTTTTCTCTCTTTTTACTGGCATGGCATAGCGGTAGTGGTGGTTGGATTGGCGGCATTGATACGCAAAAAATGTTATTACACTAAATATAATAGTATAGGTACTGATATATGCATTATGTATTTCTTTATTTTTGACCGGTTTTTTATTGGCTTGAGGTGTGTGCCCGCGAAAGACGATTGTCTTTGTATAAGCAAGCAAATAAAAAATGAGACCTTTTCTTTCCTTTTGTCTCTTTTGCCTAATGTGTGTACATAGCAAAACAAGCAAGAGTATAAAATATCTTGAAATGGAGGATCTCTGGAAGGATCAAACCTGAATAAAGAAAGTTGGTGCAAAAAACGATGTTGCTTTTATCAGCTTCCTATGAATAGGGAAAACTGCATTTATTCCTTAGGCAGTGCACATATAGACAACAATATTCGAATTTCAGAGGGAGCTGTAGAAAAACATAAACGCATCAAAGAAATGCCGCACGTAGGCGTCAATAATAACAATAATAATAATGAGAGTTTTAATGAAATGGAAAACGAAAAGATCCAATAAGAGCACGCAACCGATAAGAGAAAAGAGAATTGTATGTGCTGCGCTGCACCACTTGGCTGTTGTTGAAGCAGAAGCAAGCGTTAGTTAGGCTAGGTGCTGGTACGTGCGTGAGAGAATTGCATGACACGCTGGCGGTCATGTTTATTTTGACAGGAGGCAGGCAGGAAAAAGAAGTTATCATAATTTCTTCATCTCTCTTGAATTCTCTTTCTCTCGCTTGGACTGCGAGGGCCGAAGACGGAAGTCAACAAAAGTTGAGCTAAAATTGATGTCTGCACAGAAGTTGAATGAAGAAAATCATCGCTCATTGTTAAGTTGTCACGTAGAATTGTAAAACAGAAACAAATACGACATGCCTTTGTAATACTTACATACGTTTCATATTATTATTAAAGTGCAAGCATAAAGCTTAGTTCTGACTTTTAAAATAAATCGATTCAGTATTTTTTCTATCAAGTTGGATAGAACTAAAATTTTATAAGTCAATTTCTTTTTTAGAGAACGAAATTTGCAGTTAGGCGTACTTCACAACCAACAATGTGTTTGAAACTAGGTTTTGAAGAAATGAAAACTTACATCTTTTATTTTCTTATTTTTCTTTTTGATTTTGTAAGCATGATTCTCTAGTTTTCAGGTTTGACAGTTCTGATAGGATTCGACTGTTTAGTGCAGCAAAAAAAACAAGACAAGTGCAGAACAGGGACTAAAACTCGCAGAAAAGTAACAAAGGAGAACAAAACTTTTATACTTCTTGAGAAAGAATTAACGTCTGCACACCCCCACCAGATTTGAACGAAGTTATCACATAGAAAGTTGTACGTATTTAACGTACAGTTTTTCAGTTTTGTATATTATAATGTGTAGAGAGACTAGCTGAAGATTTCTTATATGCTTATATCGGTTTGAACATTTTAAAGGCGCATGTGCAATACCTTGAGATCAGTTCACCGAATTTGAAAAATACGCTTGCTTGTATGAAGTTATTTAAAAGCTGACTTTACAACTTTATTTTGTTTGTTTATGAACTTGTATTTGTTTCCAAGTGTGTAAGTATAAAACGTTAAGAGATGGCATCTTATTTGTTGCATGCAGTTGTTCTTAAAGTCAAACAAAACCACCTGATAATGCCATTAAGAAGGTAAAAAATTTGAACTCGGGCATAATGGAAATCAAAAGTCCATCACAAGTAATCTACATAAATTTATAGGTTCTTAGCCTTTTTTCTTTGGATATCGAAATAAAATAAAATAATAATTTAACAGTGAACAACTAAAGTCAGCAGTGGACGGATGAATATAACTACACTATTGGATGAGACATGATATATCTTTCGTTTTTAATGTGCAGCAGTAAACCAAATGAAATATAAATAAGACGTGTTTTTGCATTTTGCAGTCAAAGCTTTCCTTTTCATAGATTCATCCAGTTTCAACGTTAAAATTCTTTAGTTTCTTTATATGCAATGAATAACTGCAAAAAAGAAATCTGTCCTAGCAGAAAAACAAAGTCGCAGTTAGATGAGATGAATAGATAAATACACACACGCACACATTCAGAGCAGAGGAGTGAAAGCAAGAAAACACAAGTGAAAGAATGGGAATCGAATAATCGATATGAACTGGAACGAAGCCATACAATGTTATGCCATGCCTTTCCTTCCTTTTACCCTGGTCCCTCTCTCCTTCTCTGCCGTCATACGACCATTTCCATTACCGTAGAGTAGTGCCGAAACCAAGAGACTTGCATCAAAAAAGAAAGAGAAAGCGCGAGAGATTTTGGTGTACATTGAATGTTGCTTCTTTCTTGAGTTGTTCTAGCAGATTCAGTTCAGTTGGAGCAAAAGTAAAGTCTCGGAAACGGAACTTGGAAGAGCAAAAAAGAAGCTTGAGTTTTTGTGCTGAGCCCGAACCAAAGCTGCTTTTGTGTATGAAAAGAAAAAGCTAAGGTAGAAGGTACGGTACATTTAATATGTACCTATACACATACATTCACCACCAGCACATTTATGAACAATATTATGCAATGTACATAATGTAAACTCTGGACTATAACTCAAAAAAGTATGTACAGCTAGTAATACTGAGGATTTCAAAAAAATATTCGTTTTTCAGCCTCACCACTTAATATTATCCAAGTAGGCAAGCATAAAGCATTGCAGCATACCGCGCACATTACTCTTTAAAAAGTTATACGTTTACTTTGCTACCTAAAGAGTCCACGACATAGAACAAAAAAACATATCGTACACTTTTACTTGTTATTACTGTTTACTTCCACTTTTCAAGAACATTAGTACACCCATTCTCATCTTTTCTTAGTAGTTCTTTTCTGCACTTTGTTATATTTTATATCAATATGAACAGCGGCGGTTGTAGTTTGTATCAGAGGCAAGGAGAAAAGAGGAAGCTTTGTAGCTCCCGTTGCGACCTACTACTGCTTTCATAATGCATATTGTTCACTTTTCGTCATGTAGGAATGCTTTATTCGAGTGTGAAGTGAAGCAACGCAGAATGGGCTGAAGATGGATACGAAATAGAGCTTTTGTGCTCCGCCACCACTATGTTGTCTACACCAATAAAAAAAAGAAAACAACGCTTCCTTCAATTTTGAAATTTTTCAGCCAAACATGTGGAAATGGCTGTGGATAAACAAAACTCACGCAAATTTGGTGTTTGCATAAAACATGTTATAGAAAAATTGTTTAGCTATTCTAAGGGATGGCATAAATGAAAAAGGAACATGCAATCGGGAAAATAGGTAAGCTACTTTTATTTGAGAGTATCTTCAAAACAACAAGTAAAGTAACGGATGTTTTTGCATTATGCAGTAAGTAATTGGAAAGAAGTTATTACTTTGTATTAACATTAACGCTCGTGTTTATGCAGACGTATATAGTTTAATTCAAATCTGTTTTAAGGATGGTTACTCTAGCTTTCTAATTAAGCAGACAAGTCAATGTGTAAAAAATTTTAAATCTAAATTTAACGCAGGTGCAGACTCAAAGACTTGCATGATCGGTTCAATACATTAAAAAATAATTATTGTTCAATGAAATTAACATGCCCTACTTGTTTGGAAACATGGAAAATATTTTGTTATTATGTCTAATGCGCAAGCTAAAAAGTATACACTCATGCCTACAGCTGTGTTGGATGGAAGCATGTGGGAGCTGTCATTTTTTATAAGGTCTAATCCGCAGATAATAATCTTTGCTACTAACTAAATAACGTCTGACTCTTAAATGGGTGATACGTTATAATGATGAAATGGCTTTTACGTACTCTCGGGCCTTATATTATAACATCATTTCCAGCATTACTGTTTAACTTTCATTAGCTCTTTGTTCTTATAGCGTTCCCCCTTGTTAATCGTTACACCATATAGACAAGAGGTTAATGCACGCTCTCTATTTCCACGCCTGACCATATTCATATTCTACGTACAAAATGTTTCCTTCATGCCTGGGGAATTCCCAATAAGTCTTAAACTTTGCTTTGCTCTGTATTGCATACTGTACCCCAACTTTTCCCTTTCTTTTGCTTGCTTTTCCATTAAACTGACCTCTTTCAATCTGTTCCAGTGATCACTCAGTCACAACAATAGCAGCTGACGGAAATAAAGGACCACTATCGAACCACAAGTTTCATCAGAAGCTGAACCCGAGCCAATGTGTTCTATGTAATATCTTTATTAATAAATATCCCTAAGTAGTTTATATTTATATATATGTTTATTTACAGTATGTTATACGCGACGTTCAATTTCATTTCTTATTTCCACTTTTCTTCAGTGTTGGTCAGAACTTTCTGTCACGATTCATCACGTAGTGCAACTTGTGCAGTGATGCTATGGCTGGAATATCACAAATGGTCATGTAAGAAACATATAAACGCAAACTCATATTGCTTTAGCACGAAAATTCTTCGTTTATCTTGGTTTAAACCTCGCACAACAACAACAATAACAAGTGAAAGCAAACTTGACAGCCAGGAAAAATTTATACCTATAAAAACGATGCGGTGGTAAAGAAAAATAGACATCATCTCGTCATTCTTTCTCTCCGTAATAGTTATGTTGAGCGATCACATAACATTGAATTACAACATTAACTTGCATGAACCATCATAGCTGTTTACTTATATACAGAAAGAATGCTGGCTGCGTTAGCACAGGAATAACAATGACACAATCAAATGACTTAAAAAGTAGCATCAACGAAGATCAACACACACATCCGTAATTCCAAAATATGGTTACTGCTAAATGCAGCAACTACATCTGATTATACCCATACATAATATTGAGATTGTGGTTGTACTAGTACTAGGTATACAATGTATCTATTTTACTACCAGCCGTTTATTTTGAAGGTGGATCTCTATGTAGGCTTATTAGATCTTAAATATGTACATATTATGTACAGCTTTGAATTGTTATGTACGTAAAAAACTTCCTATTACCATCGCCATCGTTTAGTAGTATCTACTATGTAAGAAAAGAAAATATAAGCGCTTGTTAATCTTTAAAGAAAAACGTATCATAAGCAATAACTGAGGATTAACGTAAATAACAAGTCATATCAAACATGAAGAAAATACGTAGATGAATCCTTTCTGGCCCCGAAAGTCCTTTAATAGCAAGATTTAACCCGTGGATCCTGAATAAAGTGACCACATTGAACCTTATTTCGAAATACAGAAGAAATTTTTAGACATATAGTGACCCCGGGGTACGATTTTGACCTGGGGTGTCTTGACAAAAGTTGATCAACATTGACCCCTCTATCGAAATATGCAATAAAAATTCCCCCCCCCCCTCTCATAAGTCAACATGTGACCTTGTTTGGCTTGCTGTCCCCCATCGGGTTGACCCCGAAATGAAAATCACAGCGATGAAGCTATATACCAAGTTTGAAGTGATTTGGTCAAACGCGCGAGAGTTAGAGCGCGAATGGACAGACAGACAAACAAACTAATCGCATAACTACGATGAATAGACTCATCTACGTAATAATAGTTTTTGGGATATTTAATGCTTGAGTACACATGTATACTGTCAAAACCTACTTAAAGAGAAGACGTTTTGAGGTATCAGCTACTATCAAAGAATTGTTTATTAGGAATAATAGAGACTCGTGATATCATCTATATTGGATGAGACTAAAATTCCCTAAAGATCTGGATGTCACATTGAAAACGTTCCAAGTAGAAAGTGGGAACTGTATATGCAGTGGAAAGCGACAAGCGTCTTTATCTTGGAAAGTCAAGAATGCTTGACTGGTACAGTTGCTCCCATTGAGACACAACACAAGGAAATTGACTGACAAACTACAAGACAGAACAGGAGGGAAAAGTGAAAGTTCCAATAATTTTAACCGACGTCCTTGAAACAGCCACATGTGCCGTATGCAAATATTAATACCATGTATGCAAAAGTGGCCCTTTTCAGTTTAAAATTACTTTTTTAAACAATCGAAATGATCAATACAATTTTTCATAATATCTCCATTTGAGAGTTTTTAGTGGAATGCGAATTAGAATAAGCATTAAGCAAAATGTCTTGAGCAAAGTAATTCTATAACTTCAATGAACTCAAGCATATTTCGGCCCTTGTTTATAGCAATCTTTAGAGCTGGAGAAACTGCTCTGGATTGTGCACTAAGTAAGAAAGATACATTTTGACGCCCATATTTTTACACGAATTACCTAAATGGTCCCATTTCAGCCATTGAATTGTTAAACTTGCAAAGTGTTCATTTCCCTCATGTAACAAGCATGTAAATGGTATATGCTTTTAATGCAAATAATAGTTGTAGATAGAAAAGAAAGCGTCATTTTGCATTCACATTTCTCTTGGAAATGTAGGTAACAACAAGTTCTATTGAAGCTCATTATCTCTCTGAATCCTTTTAAAGTCATTTTTCTTCCTTTTCTCCTTACTTTGGTTCTCATCTCATTTTTGCTTTCTCGTGCCTATGCTTACTCATATATGTATTTCTTTTCATTTAAAACATAACGTCTTACACAAATTTTCATTCTCCAAGTAAAAGACGTCTTTCATTCCCCTTCCCATTACTTACTGGTACTTCATATTCAATAGAGTAATTTCACAGAAACATCTTCAT
>JAQFYG010000352.1:0-33695 GCA_034694325.1 Entomobrya corticalis | reverse complement strand
TGACATTGAGCCGGTTTTGCAGGCAGCATACAGAAAATACATTGTTTTTTTCAAGGCTTTGCTCTTCACAGTTTCACACCACTTCGTTGTGGGCAAAGCGAACGGACAGCTTTTCTCGTTAAAATGCTGTACTTCAACGCCACAAAAGTTTTCTGCATTTGCAAGCTTGTTCAATCCGCAATAGTTTGTTATGGTAATGGTAAGATTACATTTTCCTAAATTGACAAAACAGATAGGTTAGTTGATGGGACGGACACACGTCACACACAAAAGTTGAATTTAGACATTTAATTTGTTTAATTCATCCAAGTTAATTCTAGACTCGGTCTTAATATTTTGATTGAAACTTGAAACTGTCCAAGCTTAAAAGCAAGTTCATTTTAATTATTAATTAATTATATTTTACTTTGCATTTAACTCTACATCAGTTCAGTTGTTATTTTCTCTCAACCAACCAGAACCAGACATCCATCTCTCGGATCTCCTCCTCCCAATACTGACTATCCACCTCTCAACTTTTCGTGTATTCACATCTCGCTCGATTAGGTAGTAACTGTAACTGATTAAATTTTAAATTAAAAGTATTTAAGTTAAGAAAGCTAACTATTATTTATTGCAATTGAATTTTTAATTTGGTTTTTATTCTTGTTACATTCCTTCCCATATTTGCTAATTAAAGGTGGGTCCAATTCAAAGTCGGAAAGACATCACCCTTCCATCCTCCAGACATTGCCTTGTCATGGCCCCAATTCGCATCCATCATCGTCCAGCACCGGTGATCCAATATCCTGAATCTTTGAAGAACCTAAAACTGAATGCCTCGTTCGGCCAATTACAGCAAATCTTCACGCAAAAATGTCAAGTGACCTTGACCGCCGCGGATAAGGTCAACCTTCCTCCTCCTCATACAACCACTTCAACTCCGTCGACTTCGGTCGGCGTCCATCGAAACACCAGTAGTGGTCCTTCCAAAGGTAATCAGCGTCGCAAGAAAACAGTTGTGGTTGTGGACTGCCCATTACCACAGACTCTTATAAAAAAGTGTTGGCCTTTTCAACTATTGACAAATTGATTAACCAAAACATCCTCCTCTTTAAAACCTGAATTTATAAATTTCCATGTAGTTTTAGTTTGTGTCCGTGTTTAAAAGGAAGCAGAGTAATTAGTAATTAGGTTACTTGGTAGTAACATAAAACGGTAAAAAATCTATTGTATTTATGTAGGTACCAGGTGAATCTCAATTAGTCGATTGCTTCTTGCCTTTTTTGCTTTTTATAAGCCCTTTTCATTAAAGCGGAAATGAGGAAAAGTGTATTTTATTTGAAATGTCTGTAATTCCCATTGTTTTTTAAATGCTCCGAAGTAAAGTATGAATGTTAATCTCAATTTCAATATTTATTACTTATCAATCTACAGGTGGCAGAAAAATGGAAGGAAGTCCGATAACTGGGGACAGGATTGAATCCCAACCATCTGCAACAGATGAATCTCAATCTCCGAATGCGTCTGCCTCGATGGAACAGGACGTCGTCCCCTCGGAAGAAAATCGACTTTCGCAATTGATGTATCAAGTTTTTAATGAGCCATTGGTAAAAAATCCATGTTTTAAAGTATTGAATAAATGAATACAAACATTGAACATGTAATAATACTAATTTTAATTTTCTTTGTCTGCAGCTCCGGGAAATGATAATCGATCATGTAATTCACCAAGAAAATCGAGTATCTAAATCAAAAATGGCAACTTGTCGTCTTGTTCAAAAATGTTGGCTTCACACCGTTTCCAAGCTTTTACGAAAACAGCGTGTTCCCTTATTCTCCATTCACCTATGCAAGAAAAATGAAAAGTCACTGGATCAATTTCTAAAAATAGTTTCGGGCAAGACATCTCCCACTTTTGAGGATGTCCGCGCTCCTCCATTTGCTATCATAGCAGGTCCTGACTTTTTCGAAGAGGAGAACTACACCAACTTCAGAGATGTTCTGTTGAAGTTGGGAAGTGGTCTGGTAAACATCAAGTTGCAAATTCCCAAGAATGGAGGATGCATGTCATTTATTTTCCCTTTCTCGCCTAAATTATCACTTCCACTTCTTACCGACTTCACAGTTCGCTTTGCCAACGGCACAGATGGAAAGAATTCAATCTCCGTGCATCTGATTCAATCAATCTTGAACGCATCTCACCATTCCTTAAAATCATTATATCTGCCTTTGGATACTATTCCCTCCGGAATGGGATATGTTACGCTACCAGTTTCCCTGACAACGCTGGACTTATCTGCCCATATGAAAAACAAAGATTTGAAAATGCTACTGAACAACAGCCTTCCAAACTTGAAGGATCTTTCTCTACGGATTACACAAGCAGCATTTGATGATGGCATGATTTCACAGGTTCTGGCTACGCTTTCCGAAACACTTGAAAAGCTTACATTTTGGGGCGTCTCTCATGATACAGTTGCTGGTAGTGCGACGTATTTCAAATTTCCTGTTGTAATGAAGAAATTGAAAGAATTTGTTGTTTTGTCGGCTCATTTGGAATTGGAATATGGTTTAAGCTCGTTGGAAACCAGTCTACCAGAAATGAAGAATTTGGTTTTGGGACATCAAACCTTTCAAATGTTTCGTAAGTGGACGGTTAATTCCAAATTCGAAAATGTGACGGGGCTTGTGGTGTTGCTGGTAGATAAAAATTTTGCTGGTCATGATGAAAATTACTACGACTTAAATATTGAAGTCGACATAATGCAATGTTTGCATTTGGCATTTCCCAATTTAAAAGTCTTGGAAATGATTCTGTGTGGGACTGAGATGAGCGGACTGGAGTATCTGTTTCTGGAAATGAATCAGTTGGAAGAATTAGTAGTTAGCGTGGGAAGAACTGAGACCCTAGTGAATTCAGACTTTTGGGATTCTGTGTTGATTGGAGTACGATTGGACTTTGCAACTGCTATGAGGACATTTCCAGATGTCTGTGAAACTTTTGAAATCAAAGATGCGACCAGGCCATCGATCCGGAACCTCAGCAGTAAGTACCTTGATAAGCACATTATAAAACCTAAAGTGTGTTTGGTGCTTAACTCTCAAGTTAATGTAGAATGAACATAAGTAATTTTATTGACATTCTTTAACTTCTTATTTAGAACTTAAATCGTTGAAAATTAAGAGTATTGACAGGCACTTGTCCCCAGACCTGGTCAACGTCCCGTTAATTTCGGATTCAGTCTTTCACTTTGGATTTTTAAAAATGCCAAATCTGGCGAAATTGGTGCTCGGTGGAAGATTTACGGTATGGAAGTCAAATATTTATAGCCGTATTCACAAAAGCCATAAAATTACAGGATTTTATTAATAGTTTGTTTAAATCATAAATAACAATCTTGTTTTTGTTGTAGGCTTCAGCGGAGATGAACAGGAAGTGGACGGCAAAACCTGGACGGAGTATTCTTACCTCTTGATGAAGATTTATAGCTGGATTCGAAGTTTCGTAACAATAATATTTATGTAATACTTTGTAAATATAGTATTTGTTAGAAACATTTAAGTTTATTGATACTAATATCACTTAGGTTCTTGCAATCACGCTTGTAATGCACTTGAAATAAATTTTTGCATCCAATTACTTGTACTGAAATCATAAAATTAAATAATTGCCCATTACATATAGTTTTAAAATTGTTTTAGCTGTATATGTACAATTAATTCTATATTGAAGTATGTTAAATTGAGTGTATTTACCCATTCCAATTAATTAGTGAATAGGAGAACCGATACCTGCGTTCCGTTACAATTTAAGGTTTATGCAGTTGAATATAGTTTGCTTTATGCCGAAATCTTTCAATATTTTTCCACATGTACATAATCCCATAACATATAATAAATAATTTTTCAAAGTAATTATAATTTTCTGTATTTTATTATGAATCAACTAATTGGAAGTCGGTACTTAATAACCGGCAAAATTGTTCCAGAAAGCCATAATTATAGAACATGTAATGTATGCATACATCTTGTAGTTGTAATGTGTGAAGAGTTTTACTAGGTCAGGTCCAAAAATTGCTTATTGAAGTTATGATGTCAATCTTTTTATTGTTGCAAGTTAACGCAAACTTTTATATGCGTGTTTTTTTAATCTTGTCATAAATAACGATTTTATAAGCCCAGACCCAATGCTTTCTAATAAAAGACGTACTTTTTAACTTTTAAGAATTTTGACAGCTAAGAATAATAAGTGCAGTCTGGTGCATGTTTTACTTTCATTTGTATTTATGGTCGCAGTTGCAGTAATGATTTGTATTTTCAAGAAGATGCGAAACAGAAAATATCAAATGTATGAAAAGATAGATTGAACATTAAGAGATATGAAATGAATTCTTCAAATCTTGTATAATTTCGTGTTTTCTAATAAACAATGCTCGGTTTTATTCTTTACTTGTTCCATAAAAACGACACACGTTACAATCATACTCTCATTCCTTACACGATTATTCTTAAATAGTAGCAATAATAACTTTTGCATCATCATTATTTAGTACTAATTTAGAATTGTACCAAGCGACTACGCACCATTACATATTTTTTATCTTAAATATGTATATGTTTACACATAAATTTTATGATTATATATAGTAATAGTATTGATATTTTTAATGAAATATTTATTATTCTCTATCGGACACGTCTGCATCTATTTAAATTTACATTACTATAAATACAACTACTTATCACTAATAATATCTCTATCAACAACTCATTAAGTCAACATGGCCACCTATTATCATGTACTTTTATAATATTATAATATTTCTAAATTAATAAATACATACATGCAAAGGTTGATTTAGTCATTGGATGCATGTATAATTGGCATGTATCATAATAGTCGACGTTTCTCAAGAGTATGTCATACTACTACCTTTTTTCAGTCTTTGGAGAAGTGCTTCAGAAGAATTTTTTTCTCTCTCTGGTTTAAGGTTAAAGAAAAAAACACCATTTTCACTGGATAATTTACAATAGTTTTTAATATTTTACGTGTATACATGAAAGAGCAAGAGTAGGCCTTAAATCTTTTTCTTTTCTTATTTAAAACAATGACAACGAGCTTGAAATGCTCGTAATATTAAACATACTTTAACATAAACATAATCATAGTGGTCATTATAACGGTGTCTAAAATTAAAGTATCCATAATAGATAGATAACGAAAAACCTTAACAATGACTTTTCAAAGAATTTAGAAAACTCAAGGAAACAAATGCCTTAAATAGATCATATTAATAGAGAAAATGACAATAATTCATGATATTTATTCCAATATCGTCGTCATCTTTTTCAAAAACTTTATGCAGTCAAATATTGTGATAAATAATGACATTAATGTAAAACTAATAATTCGAATTCGTATAAGGTATATATTTCTAGTCATAACGCAGTAGACTAAATTAAGATGCGTGAAGTATTAGATTTTTACTAACCATCTATCTCTTCTAGTCCGAGTTAATAACGTAACAATAAATCTAATAATAAGATAATCTATCAATATAGCCATAAACTTATCAAAGAATATTATAATAAATATTATATCTCTGTTGCTCAATAATGTTGACGATGATTATCGGATAAACATATAGTTAGATAAGCATAATAGATATAGTAACAAGAACAACATCAACATTATATGTCGACATTCCCATAAATAACACTTCTAATCTCGAATACAAGATATTTATTGTTCTATCTATTTAGTTGGCAATTTAACATTTACTTCTCTTTTATTCGTCGCGAGTGACTGTGTGACTAAAAGTGATTAATAAAAATTATTTAAATGCGTGCATTGCTAAATTTAATTCGATTATATATATATATAATTTAAAGTTACGGTAAGTGTAATAATGATACATATAATAACAATAATAATTAGTCATAACTTAATTATCGTATTTTTTGGGAAAAAATGGCGAACAAAAACCTTGTTGGCGTCACCTCCTCGTCTTCATAAAATGATGAATTCATTGAAAAAGCTGGATTTAAGCAGTCAAATAGTTGATTGGATATATCTGGAGCCATGTTGTTGCAAAGTTGGTGCTATTTTTTAAGCGGAGCAAAGCAAGCTCTTAAAATAACAACGAATTAAGAAGTCAGTTATTGTGCTGATTAAGAATGTTGGAAGATGCACAATGTCGACGTATTTTAAAGCAATATTTTAATCGTAGACTGTAGCAGGTTGATATTGGGATAAATCACGCTGCTGCTGACTAAGATAATCATCTTGATGATGATGTTGGCTCTGATGAACATGGTGGTTGTTGTGGTTGCTGCGACCATAATGCGAATAATGATTATAGACATCGTAGAAAATGGTGGTGTTGCGATTATCACAGTTTGAAGAGGACGAGGGAAGACTTGGAGGTGACTCCGAATGTCAGCACATCGAGGTTTCTTCACCTTAAGAAAGTAATATAAGTTATTTCGATTTTATTTTTATTTCCCATTTTTATAGTAAAAAATATTCATTTAGAATCAAAGTGAATTTATTTTTCGTACATACCTTCGAGTGTGCAAGCGACGTTTTCTAGCCGGTGAGCAAGATGCATCTTTTTGCAGTACGGCTCCATTTCAAGGGCTTCCAAAATCTAAGAAAATAATAAAATGTCAATTTTATTCAAAATTGTTTTACACAAAGAAATTTTCATGAAGAAAGTATGTAACTTGAACTTTTGATCAACAATAAAGATGGTGGGGGTGACACATACCTGATTGTTGTACTGGGTAACATAAATATAAAGCTCTTTCAAAGCCGCGGCATGATCAAAGTGCGCCACATGCGCCATTGACAGCTGCTGCATTGCAGAGTTCATTTCCTGATCTGAGATTTGAGGAAGGTTTCTGATGTCGTTGTAAAATTTTGTCACGAGGTTTCTATAATGAGGAATATCCTTAGCGAATAAGAGTTTACTGGAAGGAGAATCTTTGCCCAATCTCTGTTCTGAGGTTGCACACGAGTCCATTAGCGTCTGCATTACAACGCCCAAACTAGCTTCCACAGTGGATGACTTTTCCACATCAAAAATGAAATCCGGATTTTTGATGAAATTGATCCAAAATCTGAGTGGATAGCTGAAAATAAAAGACAGCATATTATTTATAAATAATGTTGCAACAACTTCTTGATCAATTTTGCAATTTTCAAAAGAATATTTTGTAAAACATTCTCTACCTGTTTGACTTCCAAGCGTGCACCACTTCAGGATCTAGAATATTATGTCGCTTAGCTGCCTCATCGAGTAAATCAAACAACCATTTAATTGACGGAGGGAGGGCATCAGTCACAGTAAAAACCGCCTCAAAGAAGTCGTCGACAAACTTTTGAATGGTTCCTTTTGTTGACAAGAGTCTAGTTAAAAAGATCTCTGGGATGGCTTTGTGAGTGCGATCTCTCTCACTCTTGGCACCGCCAGCACCCGGAATGTGCTCGTCGATTGGTTTGACCAGATGAAACACCGGGGTCTCTCGCGAGTTTACACTACCTAACGTCATATTCATTCCCATATTTACACCGTTGCTGACGCCAATCATGGGCGACATCCCACTATTCAAATAAGCTCCAGAATCTATATAAGCGGAAGGAAAATGAATAAATTTTAGTTTTTGAAGTTTGTAATTTGTGTCGACATAAAATGCGGTTTTGATTTAAATCTCTACTTACATGTATGATAGTTACAGGGTTTTTTACATAGTGAAAGGTTATTTGGGTAATGATCATTTGGTCGTGCGAGTAGGGACATGACTGCAGAGTCCTTTACACCGTAATGCGCTAAAGTATTTAATTTTTTCCATCCTCCAACTGATCTCGTTGTGAGATCTTCATCTTGAAGCGTTAAGTGTCCACCTCGACCGTGGCGCCATTCTGTGAGTAATTAAAAGATCCCATTTAAGACAATGAAAAAATGAAGAGCTTAGATGTGTAAGAGGCAACATATTGTATAAATGCTTACCCAAATCTAGATCATGGATGGACGGACGTAGACTGAAGTGTGTATTTTTGTACAGGGCATCTAATATCTTAGATTTCACTTGACTTATTGTATCACAGTCCAATACTTTGCACTGTATCTTTTCTTCCAGTTCCTCTTGAACTACTTGGAACGTCTGCAATAAAAATACAATCATTACATAATTTCCTCTGCCGGTTTTATTAATTATTTTCTCGTAGTTTTGGTTTTGGTCATACCTGATACGATTGATATGGGATTTTCTCATAGTATGGATCTTCTTGGACGAGGTGAATAGTCTATGAAAAACAACGAAAAATCATACTTTAAACTTTCCAAGAAAATATCCGTGTCATGTGAATTATGATCAGCAAAAGTAACTTACAACGATAGAGTAATCCATTGGCTCTCTCAGGAGCCTCTCTTCTGACAGTGAATATCTCGCGTCATGCGTGATTGCATCAACAGGTCCCTTCTCAATTTGATACTTAATAGCTTTAAAAAGCAGGAACAATGACGGACCAACCTGGTCCTTTAGATAGTTATACATACAAAGCGCCATCCAGTTGGACAGCATTTTCTCGACGACAGTTTCAGTTCGTCGCAGCATCACTTGAGGATGTTTTGATCCCACTGACTTGTTAATTAGTTTATGGAGGAGACTCTGAAGTATGTCTGTTGCATACTCCATTTTACCCATTAGGATAATCATGAGTAGAGATGCGACATTAACCCTGAAACAAAATACACATAGCATTTTTAAAACCATTCTAACAAGTTTAGAAACAAAACAAAATCATTCGTAAGATTCTTAATGTAATATTACTTGTCGCGCAGCTTAAAACTTCTTTGGCCTTCTAACGTTTCAATAAACGTTAATAGAAAGTATTTATTATTCAGCAGCAATTCAAATTGACTCATTGCTGCATCATAATTTGTTGAAGGACAGTCTATCCGCATTTTCGGATCCCGTAAAATAGGATGCTCGGTTACTCCAGGGAAGAAGACCTTCATAACGTAGTTTTTATGGTCCAAAGTTGGGATAGCTGAAGCGCCTAGATCTGCCGTTAAATCCCGCATGTCCGTTTGCAGTTCAGCAAAAGCTATAATAAAAGAAATTCCACATTATAAAAAAATATCTCAAACGTGACCTTGGTGCATGGTACATATATAATAATAAGAAAGAAAAGTATGTTATATGTACCTTGTTTGCATTCCGAGCGAACGTTACTTTCCAAAGTATCCATTTGGATTTGTATTCGCTTGTACTCCCTTTCCGCTTGTGTGGACTTGCGTCGATACAACAAGACAATGACAGCAAACAGACAAAGAAGAATTAAAGCAGTGACAGAGACAATCCAATATGCCTCTGATGGAAACACAGAGTTCTTGGTGAGTTCGTATTGCAGATATCCAACTTGGAATTTAAGAAACTGTCCAATTTTCACGGTAACCACTGGAAGCCCTCTGTCGTCATTACCAGGAGGCTGCAAATCAGGAGGATTGCAAAACAACTGCGTTCTTGCTAGGGAAGTAACATTGCATTTTTGAGAGCCAATCATCACTGTCAAATCGGTTTCGTCACAAGCTTCACTCAAATTTTCCCCCTGAAACATTAAATACGGAATATTAATATTTATTTTCTAATGTTCCCAAAACGTATGGTGCATAAACTATGTTCATTACTTACCTCAATCACCAATGGATTTCCTTTGAAAAGTTTCAGGTTATTTGGAAAAGGTGTCACTGTAGGATCTTCAACATATACCAACTGGCATTTGTCAGCAGGCAAATGATTTTGTAAGTTGAGAACAGATTCCACATTATCCATAATGAAGCCAATACGTTTAGTGAGCTCAAAAGCACGATCTCCACGTCTTCCATTAGCTCCACGAACTGAACGTCGGGAACTCAAGGCGTCCGCATTCACTCTTGGAAAATAGCCGACGTTCACCCTCTGCTCCCAATCGACATTGATTGGTGGAGATGGACATTCGATTTGAGTAGGATTGAGAACGGTGCATGTCTGATTGACAAAATTGAAATTATATTATATTATTAATTGTTGTGTAAAACATAACTGTTACAGTACCATGGCAACTATTAACTTACCGTTCTGTTGACAACAGTTTGTGTGTGATGATCAAAGTAAACCATCATTTCAGGACTTTGAATAGCATCAAAATGAGTTCCATGAACAGTGATCATACGGCCTCCAGAAACAAAGCTTTTTAACGGCTTAATTTCAATGATCGTTGGATCTGGCATGTATCGGTAAAGAAAGCCATCCTCTAAAACTCGCACCGCGTTGTCGACGGTAACTTGAAGTCTTCCAATGGACTCATTCAAACTCGCAGCGGAAGTTGTACAAGTGATCCGGGAGCTAGATGAATGTGTGGCGTTCACATGACACGGATAATCCTTTAGTTGCACACGTATGCTTGATCCAATATTTAAATATGATCCCATTATTGTAAGCTGAGTGCCTCCGCTTTTAGGTCCCTTGTTTGGCGTCACTCCCATAACTCGTATGCTCTGATTAAAAAAGTAAAAGCGTTCAAATTGTTAGAAACATGATATATATTTTTCATTTGCTAATCCATTTTCATATAAAACAAAAAGAAAAATATTCAATTACAAACCTTATAACTATAGTGCACTGAGGAATTCGTAAATCCTACTGCGTTTCCAACTCGGATCGGGCTATCGAGCTCCCTTTCTACTGGGCCAGTTCGACAAACGATTTTCACGGAAACCTGGCAAAATGTAAGCACAATTTATAGAAGTTTTCTCATGAAAACATTTGAAATCCTATTTCTCGTAAACATTTCTACGAAAAAATGACCTTGTTGAATAATTTTCATTCCAGCTTACCTGGTAGTCTACTAATTCACAAGGTACGTAACCAATATGAATTTTTCCACGAACGTCTTCCTCTTTGAGACCAAGATCTGATCCTTCAATCGTTAGCAACGTGCCACCTTCAATTGGACCGCTCAACGGTTTTATCTATAAAAGGGACAAAAATAATTAAAATATAGGAATCTGACCTATCGCCATTTTCAGTAATACGTCATATTTATCAATTAAATAAACCATTTATCACAAAATCGAAAATGCCAAAGCACGTGCTATAAGTCATTCAAGTATGATTAATAATTCTCGACGGCTCTTATCAAATACGAAAGTTATGAAAGCGCTCTTAAAAACGAAAAGCTCCAATAGAAAATTCTATCAAGACTTCCTATTATTCATACTTAATAACACATAAGCCAACCATAATGACTAATGGATTTCGATCAGGGTGAAAGAAATCTGTAAAAATCCCTCTTCATTTTATGGCATTGCTCATTATTATTTCGTTTCATTATTCAACAAAGAAAACTTGACAGCAATGCATACAACAATCAAAACACAACATATTATTATTATTTTCATTTTCATTCGTTATAAAGGCTTCTCTCCAATAATCAAAGCCTGCTCAATTTTCCTTTCTCTCATTTCATGTCAATAAAGATGCCTTGTGCCACTGGGTAACATTAAATTGGGGAAAACGGAAGGAAAAATAAAAGTTGAAAGGAAAAAGGGGGATCCCTGCTTCCTTCACTTCACATTTTTTTCTATTGTTCGTCAGTTCGCCACCATACTTGTCCATCCGTTGTTGTCCTATGTACATATTGCTCTACCAACTTCAGTTTCATTTTTATAGAAAACAATGATGAAAATGAAAAGAAAAATACAACAAGTAGTGTATTGGCTGTGGATGGCGACGACGACGACAACGATGATGATGGTCAAGAAGAAGCCTGTGTTTATAGGGAATAAATGAGAAGCTAAGTAACTTTCTCTCCAGAGTCTCATCTAAATCACTAAACATTATCCACCACCACCACATGATATCCAACCTTTTATCCTTTTTACATCTCTCTTTCACTTTTCTTTTTTTCGTTATTTATTCCTTCATTCATCCATTCATCGTGGTCGTCGATCCTTTTGAACGAGGAGCAGCCTTTCACATTTCCCTGAATCTTTTCTCTCGTTTTTTTTCTTTCTTTCTCTTTCTACCATTCAATCTGTCTTGTTCAAGTGGAGGAGTTGTTGGAGTGAATGGGGGAGATAGAGGGTGAATAACTGTGAAGGAAGGAAGTTGAAAGAAGAAGAGGAGAGTAGAGAAGAAAAAAAAGGAAGATGAAGAAGACGAGGAGGAGGTGGAGAGAAGGACAACTGTGCCAACTACACGAGGACTTTAACTTAAAGTTATACAATGTAAGTAATGTGCCATGCCATTAGGGCAAGTACTGCCATTACTATTGATACTGATAGAGGGAAAGTGAGAGACCCCAAAAAAAGGAATGGGAGTGAGTGACCATTCAACTCATCATTTAAAAAAGTTACTCCTTTCTGATGTGTGCGTACAGAAGAGTACAGAGTCATATACCAAAAAATACTGAGAGTCTGTTATATAGTTTTTTATAGTATAGGAGTGATGGCGGTTGTGGATGTGGAGGTGGTGGTGTGTAGTCAGTTTCCTTAAAAAAAGTTTAACAAAAGAAGAAGAAAAAAAGAGTCTACTTTTCTTGTGAACAATAATAAAGCAGAAGTCACTTGTCCTTTTGTTCGACCATTCAATGGTAACAAAAGGAAAAGGCATCAAGTTGGGAGGAAAGAAGGAGAATTACGTTAAGGAAGAGAAAGAAGACGCAATAATATGGGAGGATGTCCCTATACATCTTTGAAGAATACTTGGTATATTTTCTCCTTGAGGAAACATACATACCGACCGACATACCTACATTAATTACATGTTGGTTACTTTTAAACATAATTCAATTGCAGAGGATGCACGGGAAAGATATGCTTAATTGCTAATTATTTTTGTTTGGTGATAAAGATAACTTTTTAGAGTTATTCCTTTTTTATTATTGAGTTTCTCATGAAAAAAAAATTTTCTTTGTTGGAGAACTCGTAAAAAAGATGGCGTTTTTTACCTCAATAGAATCTTCAATTGACTTTGTGAGGCTGTCTTGTCAAAAGAATTATTTTAGTGCTAAATGAAAATCAGTTTGTTTTGAGTCTTGAGGTGTGTGCACGCACGGCGTGTTGCGTGAGTGAGAATAAGTTCATCAGAAAATAAAAAACAAACAAAATCTTCTTTATCTTCTTGTATTTATATCTATCTCTCTTACTTCACATTTTGCCATTTGTGATCTAAGCGCATCCACTCAAAGTGGAAAAAAATAATGACAGTAAGCTCACGGAAAAGATTACATGATGCACGACGACGACCCGTCTAGATTGATCGTGTCCCTCCCTTTTTCATTTCCACCCATGATATCAGAGATCCAAGAGAAAAAGACTCAGAGAGATGAAGAGATTCTTTTTTGTGTGTGCACAACATAATTTTCATTTCAAAGAGAGAATGATTTTCAAAGTTTCAAAGTAAATGACTTATAAATAAAATAAAAGTAAATACTGAATAAATAGGTTTGCACTATTCCTTTTACTCATAAATGATCCGTCTGACATATAAAATCCCTATACTTCACGTACAAATGTCAAATCGGGTATTATACACAGGAAATACATCAAGAAAAAGGAAGAAAAAAACTCTGATCGACCGACAGACGGATATAGTAACAAAGAGAAAAAGAAAGATCATGTACATTTTCATTGTTTATAATGAGACTCAACTGTTTTTCCATTCATTTCGTGAGATTCACAACAATCAGCACAGCAGAAGGAGATCTTCCCTCCTCTAACATTGAACATAAAACTTTTTTCCCTTCATCATCGTCATTATCATAATGCCTGTTTTGTATCTGAATTGATAAGAAGAAACGCAGCACATCACAAACAACTTCTGTGCTGTTTGCTTCCCAACCAGTAATATTATGTATGGAATAATAAACAGTTGCATTTTAAATTTATTTCTTTTGAAAGCATGCGGCCGCATGTCAATTGTTTGTACATAATATTTGAATTATGGATGGCTTATTGCCTATCTGTATCTGTTCCTTCGAACATCATCGGTAGTTGAATAAAAAAATAGTTTTTTTTGCATTCCGTCATCATGACTCTGCGTATTATAATAAGATATGCTTGTCGTTATAGCAAATGTCGATTTTTTACAGACTTTCTACTAGCACGACATGCAAGATTGAAAATAAGAACGGCTTTGACATGTTGATGATCAATGTCTAAACTAAAACATGCATATTTGCTTGGTCATTGCGCAGTAAGAGCGGATGTGATATGTTGTAACATGAACATACTGACAGATACTTTTTAGTGATCAGAATCAAAATGCTAATTTTTTCAGCTTCAGAACGAACTTACAACTAGAAATATAAACAAAAATGATTAAACTTACCACATCAATACGAGGTTTTGGACATTTTGAAACCGCTGACTTGAGACAAGACCCTTGAAACGTACACTGTTCTCCGCACCATGTACACTTGTACTTGGCATTACTTGGCGTCACACACAACGAGCAGTCAGGATGACCACGATGAGATCCCAGAATTTCACATTTGTACAGTGTAAAATTCATCGTGTCGAGATGATGATTCTCCTTCCAAATCACGGTCACACTCCCCTCGTACTCACCCACTTGGCTTTTATAGGACAACTATAAAAATAAAAATGGGAAGTAAAAATATAAAAGAATCTGACATCACTTGCATTTTAGGGCAAATCATTTTTATGGCAACATTAAATTGACCTTTTAATGGTTTCACCAAAAACGAGCGAGAAAATTAAATGTCGCGTTGCAGACTTGAAAAAATATATGACTTTTTTGTAATAAAATATTATTATATCATTCTTTAAAAGATTATATGAGGCTTTTCCAGCATTATTTAGAACAATAAACATAGTAATCTTCCTACTATAACCTATCAATCAACAGTAAGCAAACCAGCATCAAGCCTTTCAAACAATTCCCATTTAAAAATCTATAAAAGGAATATAGTTTCCCTAAAAAATACACCTCAAAATATTGAGTAGCTGGAAAAATACATTGATGACAACCACCGGCCTTTAGTCTCCTTATATCCTACCGTTACCGTTTTTTTCTACTGGGGAGAGGTAGATAGATCAATGCTCCATTTTTACAAGATTACTACATGGCCAGGCTAGTGTTTTTTAGAGTGTGTCAAGAAAAGAGCATTTTCATTTAATACAACTGCTACTATTCCACCACCGACATTTTTTTTCTCCTGGATATATGCTGTTAAACTAGAGTAAAAACACGACCGTCAGACACCAAAAGCTGTAAAATTTTCCTTCCATTTTTATGGGTACTTAATGTCAGCAAAAAAAGGAGGAAGTGAAAACCCGTAGTTGTAAACTTGAACCTTTTAAAGCCTTAGGATAGCAGTTTGTAGTAACAGTATTGGCAGTGGTGGAGGTGGTAAAAGTAATACGGGCTCTAAACTCTAAACCTTACACTCACTCTAGTTATTCCTCCTAAAAACGAATGTATTTTTACATCGTCACCACCACCGCCACCAGTACTAGTTCGTAGAGAGAATGTCGTATACGAGGTGGTTGGTTTTTCGTGGGGTGGAAGATGAGGAGGAGGCGGAGGTTGAGATGGTGGTAATTTTAGGTAGTCTTTTAAGGATCATATTATTATGGTCTTTTGCCGGCTGCGTCTATTCTCACATTGTATTCATATGACAGGGGTAAAAGGGTATTTTATTTTACCCTGCTGCTGGTGTCCCTCTCCATTTTGTCGACTACGCTTGAAATGGAGGACGGAAATTGACATCAAATATATATATTAACTGGTCATATATTTCATAAAGAAAATTGTCACCTAGAAACGTCATGTTTTTTTGTCCTATATTATTTTATATGATATTGTCGGAATATATATATATTTTAAGTATTACAGAAGGTTGTAAAACATGAAAATTATCTTTCTCTGGGCTTTTCTTTATTTTTTTGTCTATGTTTTATGACAAAACCTAACCTGCTGACAGGGATTTTTTTAAAGCCTTTCAAAAAATATTCTGGATTTTTTAGTTGATGTACCTACCAACAAAAAATACTAAAAAACGCGGCGATGATAATGTTGACATGGGATTGGGAAATACTTTCAACTTTGCTTAATGTAAAGTGTTGTTTTTGTTGACCATTATATACGGTTATGTGGGTTATAGTTACTTGGTATACTTTTTTAAAAGGTTCTCAAGAGAGAGAAGTTTAAATACAAAAGAAAATTGAAGAAGGAAATACTTACGTTGGCCTCATCACAGATGACAAACCGACTCCCTTCCACACGCGCAGGAACTCGAATGTTGGTGTTCTCGATGTGAATTATGCAATGAACGTCAGAATGGGTGGCCTGTGGAAATGTAAAGTAAAGCAAAAAAATAAGAGATTTTAGTGTCAATACTAAATAAATATTTTATGAAAACGCTTTGTGCGGAGGTTGGAGGTGGTTTTTATTATTATTTTGTGACTGTTACAGTAAAAAAAACTCTAGAAAATGCTAACCTGTCGAGGGAGGTTCTCCACTTCCAGTCGTATTCTCTTGGGAACATTATTGGCAAATAGGAGTGGCTCCGTGGGATTGCGAAATCGGGGACAGAAACCTGAACCGTGTGTAGCCATTTGAGCTGGGTTCTATACAAAAAAAACAAATAAATATAAAGTATTAAACAAACCATTTATTTATAAAACGTACTTTACTCAAACAATTTATACTTTAAAACTTATTTATGAATTATTCCATTTTTTAAATATGTATATAATCGTCATTAGTCGTATCTCCTCAAGGCTAGGAAGTAAATACACCTAACATTTAATGATATCACGTATTAATAGCTTTCCAGAATACTCAGTGTAGACGAAACTGAGGGGCAGCAGAGTTTCTAACAACGTGGATCATAGTTTAATGGTAATAATGGAGTTCTCAATAATTTCTACCATTTGACAAAGAATACGACTTTATTATGCAACTGGAAACTACTTCATTTTTGATAATAATGATCATGATGGGTCTGGTCTGGGTTTCTCTGTCTGATGAAACCACGGTTTAGCTGTTTGTGACAGGGGGCGAGGCTCCTACTTCAATTCATTCACAGAATACCAATTAATTACAATCTCACACCTAAACCGTGAAATTTTCAAGCTTTTCATTGCACGCATGCAATCTCCTCGAAAAGAATGAGTCACCATGAAGGTCACAATCCATAAAATACACAGTCACAAAATCCCTTTCTTCCTTATACTTTCATCTCTTCCTCTTCATTTTCCCATTCTCATTTGATTTGGTTTTCGGAAAGAGCACCACTGAGCATTTATATATATCATTTTGTAACGACCAGATTTATAAGTACCTACACACCTTTGTTGTTAGTTTGCTACAACAAAAGACAAAAAAAAATACAATTTATGTCTCTGCAATACCCGCACGGCACGGCAGACACGTTTTGTTGACAAAAGGATAAGAAAACGTGTGCGTGTAACGAAAAAACAGTAACTAAAAAAAGAAAAAAGATAACACTTTCTCTATTTCGGGAAGAGGTGTAGGCGTTATGAGAAAAGAACAAAAACAAGGGACACAAAGACATCAGAAAAAAAAGAAATCAGGCAACCAACAAAAGAAAATTATATTTATAGTAATTTCACTTTCACAACTAGATACAAACGACATGAAAACATGAATACAAATTCATGCATTTTCATGAATGAACTCGACTAGGAATTTCATACCAACAAGATTATCATCATCATCATCATTGTTAAAGTTCCAATCGAAAGAAAGACTATTTTATACTTTGCTTGTGAGAAAGGCAGAGTGTCTGCGAAAGATATTATATTTTAAGAAGAAGCAAAGAATTTGTCCGCCTTCAGAGGAAAACAGTATAGCTGGTTTTCAAACTTTCATGCATGCTTTTGAATCTCGACTAGATAAAAAGAAATCTAAAAAAGAGACACGCACTGCAACAACAATAGTATAACCGTTCCTTTTTAAGATCTTCCATAAATATATTTTGTTATGGAAGATGCGTTCAAAAAATATAATAATAATAGTAACAATAACAAGGTACGCATCTAGACGGTACACTTTTACGCAACGATATTATTGATAAAAATTTTTAACTTTAACCAAAACCTTTCTTTTTTATCTTTCTTTCAGCTTCCCCTTTTATACATTTCTTCACAGTTCAATGCCTCCATCATCATCTTAAGGAGAAAGCATTATTGCATCTTACTCACTTTCTCTTTCGCTTCCCGACTGGAATGTGTCACAATATAGAATACTTTTGCCAATATTGTAAAAAAATACTGTTGCGTTTTCTCTTTTCAAAACTCAGATATCGAAGACGCCATCACTCCTACCACCAAAAAACCCAAATAATAATAATGTCGATAGGATTGGAATAATAATATTTATGTACATGTATTATTATTGACATGTGTGTACTATGCGTATACGCATTTTATTCAACGCGTAAGAAAAGAAACACGGAATAACCGGTGCCAGCAGCACGCAGAATAATTTTTTTCGGGTTTCCTCTGACTTTCAACGTCAATTTGTGAATTACGTTATATTTTCTGTCAAAAAGCATGCAACTATCTACAAAATTTGCTTCCATTTTTATTTCCTTATCCTCACGTTTCTTTTCCTTTCCTCCTATCATCTTTATTGTCTCTTTTTTATTCCGATACATAATACATACGCTTGGTAGATTGTAGGTGTATATCTAATATCGGCAAAAACAATGCTATTACTTTGCACGAGCGACTGTGACAAGCAACAACGTAGACGTCGAAAATGGAGGAAATGGCAAATAGGAAACTTTACGTACGCCTTTCGTTTCCCACTATTTTTCGTGCAGATAAATGGATACCGAGAGGAAAAACATTTTGGAAATAATGATGATAATATTATGAGGAAGTGTGTGAGCGTATAAAAGGCAGAATAATATAAAAACAGTGCGTAGCGATGATATATTTTTTAATATAGAAGAAGAATTAGTATGTATTTATTATTCAAAACGCGTCAATACTCAGGTCGTGTACTATAATAACGACAAATAAAAATGGAGAAAATAAAAATAATGAGGAGGTATTCAATACACATCATCAATTTCTCAGGACAACGTTTTGAACGTGTCAATAAGAATAGTTGCTGTGTAGGCAAAACAATTACACAAGTTCATCATCAACCCAGCCCAGAGCAAAACACAATGAAACACGATCCAAATTATTCAAAATTCTCTATTTGTCTATGTGGATTATCAAACAAACTTATCATATTATATTCCTCCATACATTTTTGTACAAATTCTTCACAAGGTCGCGCAATTTAAAAAGTAATGGCTCTTGATATTTCCTCAAACTTGAGGGTTTGGCAAACTAAAAGCAAGCGTCAAATGTAATGATAACGATTTTGGAAACATAATACATCGAAAGAAGAAAAAAATAACAAGGTCGAAAAAAATAATAGTTTATATTAAACCATAACAAGAGAAAATATTGCGGAAACAACAACGGTACTGTGCACACATAACAATCATAACATAAACTTTAAAAAAGAAATAAAGCAAACACACACGTGGCTGCAAGGAAAGATAAGAGTTTAAGAGGCGAATGTAAACACAAAACAAGCAAAACTTGTAACAAAATAATTTCATATAACAAGGGCAACAACAACAAAAACGGGAAAAAACAACACAGTTACGATTTTTCACTAGTTGACTGTTAGCTGTTTTTTGTACTACAGAAGAATAGAGTGAAGAAAGAGAAAGTCGTAAACTTCAACAAGTTCTTCATAAGGTTTCCAATAAAATGCTTTTTTCAGTGAGCTTGAAAGAAAAGTCGAGAACAGCTCATCATCAACGTCATCCCAAAGCTTCCATTTTACTGTAATAAAAGTGAAGACAAAAGGATTCTCTGTTTTCTATTCTCCACTGTTTTTTTTCTTTCTTTTTCTTCTAAGAAAAACTACATCTTTCTGGAATAATAGAGAATACAATGTTTTGATAGAGGTGTATTCTATCGACATTAGATTTTTTATATATTTTTTTTTGAAGCTGGCAAGTATATGTACTGTAAAACCTGCTGTGAGGAAAAGTGTGCGAGTTTCTCAAAACCAATAGCATAACAATTCTCATGGCTATCACGTTACTTCTTTCGAGCTAATAAAATTTTATTGAGAGAACGCGACCATGTTAAGGAGAGGATCGCTACAAACTATTATTGCAGCTATATAGCACCGCTAACAATATTGCTACAAAAAAGTGTAAAAGAGATGAACGTTGAAGGTTACGCAATGCACGAAAACTCAATGAATGAAAATAAACGGAGTCTCATTGAAAGCATTCTCATTTCTGGAAACGTTTCACAGATTTGCACAAAAGAAAGTCGTAATTGTATCCGGATGTCTGCATAAGGAATAGAAAATTTAAAGAAAATGGAAATAAAGTGATACGTAAAGTATGCAAATTATGTTATCAATTAAGCTTAATTCTAAGATGGGCATGATGATGTTTTCACAGGGAATAACGACAACGAATATATTTTTTTCTAACGTTAAAAAGAAGAATACATAATAGAAAGTAACACAAAGTATACACCCTAGAGGATTTCCTTCCTGATTTATTCGTTTTCTTCATTTTCTTGCTTTGGTCCAAAAATCCCTTTTCAGAAGAAGAATATGGAACGCATCTTTGTAAACATTGAGCATATTATTTTTTTCTGTAAGTTAATGTTAATGGCTGAAAAAAGGAAGAGATTTTGATCCAGAATCCTGTCGAAAACAAGGGAAAGTATATATTCTTGTAACTCTTCGTTTGCCTGGAAGCCACGAGTATAGGAGAGAAACTGCACAAATAAATCTTATTTCAATCTACATGCTTGGAAAAGATTTAGTGAAGGTTATACGTAACAAATAAGAGAAATTCCTGGTTTCTTCAATAATATGTTGCTATACTTCTAAAGAAACAAATTCAGAACGTAACTAAAAGATTATCACAGCCATTTTCTGGCGAATATCTCACCAACCATTTTACAACGACAACTTGAAAATCTACAAGAAAGGCCATGACTCTATACTTTCAGAACCGACCAAGTCAATAATATTCATCTAGTTCTTCAACATCAAGGTAAAAGAATCCAAGAAGAATAGGTAGTTATATATCGTATAAGGTCAAGTAAGCAAAAGAAATTTCATGACAAGTCAATCTAGAAAAGAAAACAGGAAAAAATGACACAAGGAAAAAGGGGAATAGAGAGGGAGATGTACACTTTGACAGACGCGCCACACATCAAGGAAAAGAATGAGAGAAATATTATTATATTTTTTTCTACTATCTATCCATCTATCTACCAGGAAAACATATAGTAGTAATATCCGTATGTCTACGTGCTTTCATGTCGACCAAACAACACATGAATAAACACGACGACTTGAACCCATCAAGAAAAATCTTTGTGAAAGTTGGCGAAAAAAAAGAAGTGTAATAATAACACAAGGAGTTGCAGACGCACAGGTTTTCCTAAAGAAAAAAAAACACAAGAAGACGAAGACTACTAGGTAGAGAGAGAGCGATTGCAACCATTTTCTGTAGATTTGTGTCTTGGTTCGTTATTCGCCATATGTACCTACTTAGATAACAACCTAATATGCAATAGTTTATATAACCAGGAGACATGTATTTTCTCCGGGAGAAAGGCTTTTCTCCTTTATCTTCTTCCATAACTAATGCATCCAACCAAATCAAACACCAAATGGAGCTAGAGAGAAACTCACAGTTCTGGTCCACTGAATTGACAACAAATTCCTGACCATGAGAAAAGACCCGAAAAAAAGCATATATATAATCTTGGCATCCAGCAAAAGCACATATGGAAGAATCATGATCATCATCAACAACAACAGAGAGTGCAGATGTAGCATCTGTACTAGTATTACTACTGGCATGGCATTTCATCTTCCTTTTTTATACACTTTTTCTCCTTTTTATACGTTCAATTTCAAACTTGTCACGTAGACGGAGTAGGTGCAAAAGGCACACATTCACAGAAAAGGAGATCTACACACACGTATTATTATTATTATAGAGGAAGAATAAAGGTCTTGACTTGTGCTAGGAGAGAACATTATTTTCACCAATCTTTAAGACATGTCTTCTTCCTCCTCCGACGGAGCGAGCTCTCTTTTTTCCTCTTAAGAGCACGTACTTTCTTATATCTAGAAAGGTTTATTTATAAATATATAATATAGTAGTTTATATATTATATATCTTTGTATCTGGATGCTTAGAACCTTTTACAAAAGTCGTCTCTTGTTGTGCATGTTTCTTTTTCTTGTGCACAGGGAGAAAGTTGGGGGTGCTGTGCGGCTCCCTAGCTTTCTATGCTTTTGTGTGTAAAGAAAATATACGACTTTGATTTCGAAAGAATTTTTTCCTAGTAACTCAACTCAACTCACAAATAACGTTGTTCGGAATGAAAAAGAGGAAGACATGAGACTACACGAGCCAAGGAAAGCAGAAAGGTGTTGTATAGGTACATACATAATATAACACTTTTGTAGAGTAGTCAATGTGATATTGTGTGTAAAACAATAAAAAAGGGAAAGTTTAGGAAAAGGAATCGACACAGTTTGTTTAATGCAATGCAGCGCGGTAACAAGACAGATGGTATTTAAAAGTGTGCGTGTGAGGCCTCACTGCACTCTATAAGAAGAAAGATGACTTTCTTTTGGATTAGCTGATATAGACTAAAATAGCATTTTTAGTTGTTCTTCTATATAAGTAGAAGTATATAATGAGTCTTGTGGCTGAAATTCATCTTCGTCTTGCTCAATGCAATCAATTAGGGGAATGTTCAAGAAAGTAGTAATTGATTAATTAAGTTTGTCGTGTTCTTTTGAGACTAGCTTCTTGAGGAGGACGACAACGACTTTAGCAGATTCTTTGAGAGTTGAATGGAGGTAAAAAACGTAGACAAAGTGTAGTAGCAAGTTATTTGAGATGGCAGGGATGTATGAATGAATATAGAAATGCAATATTTCTGAATGAACTTGGTATATTACCTGATGCATCATATGAAGTAATCCTACTTTCTCTCCACTGATCACGGACGACGAGTTGCAGACCGAGGTGTCATGAACACATCGATTTTCAAAGACACACCAGCTACAACCCCATGCTGATTTGACACATGAGCGACATCGAGTGTGATGAGAGCAGTTGTAGTAATAAAAGGAACGGCTGACAAAGTCTTTATTGGTCTCTGAGGAACGCACAGCGAGATCCACTTGAACATGATCTTGACCTTCAGGTATCACAGGGCGGTAGCTTACTGATGGAGTTTTGCACTCCAGACCGTGTGGCTTCATCTCAGCATCTATTGGTGGTGCAGAACCGAATACGCATTTGTATTTGGCTCCGGTTGGAAGATTTGGTCGAATCACAAGCGTTACCTAAAACACATAAAAAATACGATTAATTAGCAAAGATTTATTAAATCAGAAATATAACCTTTCAAAAGTAATTTAGTTTTAGGTATGAGATTGCAGTAAAACTACCTGTAGCGCCCTTACAAAAAACTAACCGAAAGTTAAGAAACCCAAAATAATATAATAATGATCTAAAAATATGAGGTTACAAAATACACAATATGGTTATTTCTCATGTGTATCTCGCCAACTGGGAGTTGCAGAGACAGACAAAGTACACTTTGCAAGTTTCCACTCCACAAAGAAAAGTCAACAAAAATGAGAAAATTTTTAGAATGGGTTTGCGAATATTATGTTAAGGCAAAATAAACTTCCCATCTTATCTACATTTGTCTCCAACTCAATTCCCATATCTCTATGTTTGCTGTCTTCTCAAGTGAAATATACAGAGGCGTGTGAGCCAAGTTGAATTTGAGTGACTGTGGTTTCCGTTTTACAAGAGATATGAAGAAAAAGCTAACCATCTATGCATTATATCATTAGCTCAGTGGGAATAGCATATTATATGATTATTTTAAAATGTTAAAATATTCAAGTAGTTACATAACTAGTCGTACAGTTACATCAGAACATATTCAAGCAAATATTTTAATGTTCAATGTTTACTTTTTCCAGACGCAAAATTCTCACTGGCTTACAAGAATGGGAAGCCCTTCGTTGAAGTACTATAAAGTTTCTCCTGCTTTTTCAAAGATGTGGGTGGATTGTTACCCAATGTTATGACGAAGTAGAAAGTACTTTTAGATTCGCTAAATCATTCTTTAGAAAGAATTACTACGTGTTACAACAATAGTGTTTCCATAAGTTTTTAAGAATATGTGATGGTAGGCACTTGTTGAAGAGAACAGCTAATGGCTATACAAAAGGCTGAGTAGGTGTATTATTTCATTAAGTTTATTAAATTTCTGTAGTAGATTTGCGTAGGACTAAGTGGAAATGCGCAATATGTAGAAACATTCTGGGAAATAGAGGATTTCTACCTAGTGATCACTTTCTCTCTTGCAATCTTTCTGCAAAGACTAAAGACACATCTGCATTCATATCTTGCATGATTCATGCTTCAAAATTTTGAATATGAAATGAGCGTCCACGTGCTGACGTAAGTATTTTCTCTACACATATCATACATAACAAGCAAACAAAACAGACACAGCCACGTTTTCTTCCGTGAACTGGTTTCGCTTCTCTGGTGTAATGTTTAGCTTTCACCGGGTTTGGTTTCACTTATATAACCTCTCTACTTCTAAATGTCAGATTTTTTTGGAAAAAATAAAGCATTTTGACTTGCAGCAAAAAACACAGCAGGTTTCAAGCGCAAAATCGGACGAGATGCATTCAGAAATATGGACTTTGTTGTTGTTTCCTGTTTTGATACTACTTCATACTTAATGCATAAAATTTTTTGTTGTGGTCGATGATCGATTCAGACAGAGTGCATTTATACATATATTGTCCAATATAAACATTCAGAAGAAGGTAGAAAAATATACGACAAAAGACAAGTAATAACGGCATGAATTTCATGATTGAAAACACATATACAAAATGCATCCAAGATTTATTTCAATACAAGCCAAAGAAACAATAAAACTGCTAACGCCGTATTGTAACGAAATATTCACCAAGATGGCGGAAATCTGCCTGGTGAAAACACGCATGTTAAAATCATGCATATTATCGCAATTTTCATCGTTTCCCGAGAACAATAATATCAAAAAGCCTTCTGGTAATGGTTGTAATGACGCTTCTTATATGTGACACAACATGGCTATTACTACGACAATGATTGCCCAAGATATTCCATCTAGCACATTTTTCCCTTGCCTGTATGTCGTCTACTGAATAAAGACCATCACCACCAACGTACCAACCATCATCCTATCATTTTGATGCTATCTTTTCATCATATCATATCACAAGCCATAATAGAATCGAGAGGAAAACCCGCCACAAGAATCCTATTTTCTTTGCTTGAATGCCTACTACCACCGCTACCACCATCACTTCTGTATTACTGCTACTTATTCAGCCAACAACACACCACACACAATCATCATCATCACAAGCCCCCGCCAAAAAACACCAACCACTCGACATCGACATCTCTTATACTTCAACAAGATAATAGCATATCAGACGAGCAGTCTAAAACGAGAGACCAGAATGAACTGATTCAAGCATGATCATCAGGCAAGACCATCATATCACGAGCAAATGGCGATAGCAAAAAAAAACGCTTCTCTTCTGCTAAACTAGTTACTTCCATACTTGTATGCTATCACTATCTCCAACGACTACTCCAACAAACAGCTATATCCATTAATGTCACTTTAAAACCATTACCGCTACTACTGCCATTACTAAAACTGCCTGCGTTTTTCTTGCTATGGCGGTTAGCGTTGTGGTGGTGGTCTATGATGGTGTGATGAAAGCAGAAAAAATAGCAAAAAATAGAAGATGAAACATCAAACGCTTTTTACTATCAACCAGCTTGTTTGATTGTTTGTTTTTCTTGTTGAGTGTTCCGTTACGCATAAGCAATTTCCACTAAAAACTTGTCATAGACGACCGGCATCTAAAACTAGCACTAATGATGGTGCAAACGGATATAAATAGGTTTATATTTAGTTGGCAAAAAAAATTTGGACGTGGACATTGTTATATGAACGTGTTTACTATATCTCGGTATTACTCTGACTTAACGTTGCTAGTTTCTAATTACTTTTTTTCTGTTCATTTATAAATGTAAGGAGAAAGCTTTTTGCGTATGCACAAGTGACTTGTAGCATTAAAAATATATAAATGAATGCAAGACATGTACTTGTGTGCTTCATGCTTCGTCACTTTTTCCTTTTCGGGTGGAATCAGACTGGAAAACTAGTCATGAGTGAAGGTCAGTCATCCTACTGTATTTTTCATTTATGCTGGCGAAATAAAACGAGGAAAGTGAAAAAAGAGTAAATTTAATTATAGAAAGCATTTTCTTCTTCTTTTGGCATTTTTAGAGTAAGACAAAACGTGCTAGATTTCAAGGCTGTTGTGATGAAAGTACTGAAGAAGATTTGTACTAACTAAACTTAACCTAGTTTGAGAGTACTCGTGTGATCTCTAGAGGGAATTCTTATGTAACTTGTAAAATAAAATAAAAATCTAAACTTGCTTGTACAAAAATATGGAATAAAAATGAAGCTTTTTTAAAGTACTTACAAATGAACTCACATTTATTGATCTATAGTCGCCGTAAAGATAAATGAACGGCAGCTTTATAAATGTACAGGACTGATATGTTCATTTATGTGATACCTTTTAAGAATGAAATACATATTTTTTTTCAACACATTTCCTTGTTCTTGTTTTTCTCTCCTCCCACGCGTTTGAAAGTAGACAGCCGAAAATATCCAGAGGTTTCGCGAAATATTTGAAATATATGTGTACATGTGTGTATAATATGTACATCTCTAAATACTTAAAATTACTTCAGTTATGAAACATAAACCGACGTGATGCTAAGCTGGACGTTACAAATAGATTAAATATGCCGAGTCACATCAGCCCCGCCACCGGAAATCACGGAGGTTTCTTGAAAATCCTTTTACGATGAAAATAACGTTTATATATCACCCTTCTTACGTAATCAAATACACACACACACTGTGTACATCATACAGTTTGCAAGGGATCAGTTTTTTTCTCTTTTCTAGAAAAAGATTTCTTCATCTCACGTAAAAGGATTAAGAAAAAATAAGAAGAGAGCAGCAGCGTTGTGAGAACGTGAGTCGTTAAATTAACAAACATAAAACAGGATTTACGTGCAGACTAGATTGGAAAAGAGCTTCTTTCATAACCAGCACTTAACGTTGTAGGTAGAGGTTGTTGTTAGCTCTTAAATCAGTACCTTTCTTTCCCTTTTGCATTATCTTGACGCCACACACACACACTATATGTAAGTCTAAAATCTAGAAAACTAGCCAAAATGAAGCCAAGTCTACTCATTTGCTTTCTCTTTCCTCATATCTTTCTTTTAGTCTGTATCATATACAACTTGTTCTACTTTATTTTCCTCAACAAAAGATAAAAACGAGCCACAGGTTAAGTGGAAGGAAGCAGCAGTGGTGGAACGTGTAACTTCTATTTTCTAACCAGCAAATCAGAGAGAGAAAACAACAACTGTGTAAATGGTAAAAGGTAAAGTGTATAGTTTATTAAAAGAATATGATAGCTTAATAGAGAAAGGGATCATACAAATTTACAGCTTCATCGTCATCATCATCGTGATCAACTAATGTAATTTCTTATTCTCTTTGTACTTCCTCTCTCCCTTTTCTTCTCTCTTTCTCTCTCTCTACTGGCTTCTTCCCATTTTAATGGAAAGTAGATGAGGAAATTAAAGAAGAAAGAAAACAGACACGGGATATTACAAACTTGTTTGCTCGTCTTCTTCATAGAGATCTTTTCCATTTAATTTTGATGTGGTATAATAGGTACAAGTAATATATGTAGATATATATATACATTACTTGAGATGCAACTTAGAAAAGATGCTCAACTTTTGAAACTACGTTTTCTTATTTTCCGTGTTTTCTTACTTTATTTTGATACCATGGATATAAAAGTAAACGTATTTAAATTTCAATAAATTGGAAGAGTAAAGATTAAATGAGTCGAAAATCTTAATATAAACTTGTTAACTTGCATAATATACATTGTTTGTACTTTATCGAAAGGAAATAAATGCATAATATAAGACATCCACAGTTTGTTTTGGAACTTGCGGTTTTGCAAAGTTCTCCGTCGGTTTAATATGCTTGTATATTCATCGTCAAAGAAAACAAATCAGATCGAGCTAAAACCTTAAAATGTTTTTTCTTCGAATTTTTAGATTTTCTCTATTTTTGTTTTTCTTTGAATATATTCTTACTAAATACCATCATCACCATCTTTACAAAATATTCCGAGAAAATTCCCTCATGTTATACAGCTATAAGGTATAAAGCTTTAAAACTAATTTACTAATGTATTGTTTGTGTCTGTTGTTGTACGAAGAAATTTTTTTATTGCATGCATACATATTAATAATGCTAAAGGTTAATGAAAGCTACCTAATGCTTCTCTTTTATTCACAGAAAGAAGGATGAAGAATGCGTGTTGCAAAAAATAAACATTTCTCATTCTTCCATGCTATATAGTAATACCTACTGTAAGTAAATGCAAAGAAGGCTTTCTTGTTTCTTCCAGTCAACAGCACGAAACCCTTTAAACGCTTCAGTTTCAACAAAACTCAGAACAAAAATCGTTCAAGAAAATAGCAAAGCTCAAACCAATATATTACATTTATGCAAATGAGAGTGAAAGAGTTGGCAATTACCTTTCGCAACTCAATTTTATAACTTAAACGACAAGAGTAGCAACACATTTTCTTATTACATTACACACTCATATAATAATAATAACAGGACTTTACATTATGGAAAATACCATTTTGTGAAACGGGTGCATTCACTCATTTTTCTTTAGATATATGTATAAATAATATACATTTATAGTAATATTATATCCGTTACACAAGTTTCTCAATGTACGTCATTTCTGAAAAGAAACGGTTCCTATTACAATCAGGCGTTTAAATCTATTTTTTCTCGAGCCACTTGAAACCCTGCTGTTGTTGTGGTGGTGGTTATACGATAGGTGAGGTGACTACTCTCACACTCACACGGTCAACAATAGCCGCACTTTTATTATTACATTATATTACAATTACAGTTTTATTTGACATATGGTGTTAACAGGCATACATGCATGCATTAGATTTACATGCCACACAGCACAAGTATACATATATCGTGGCAGCAGAAACACAGGTAGTGGCAGATTTCGTGCTTTCTTTCACGCATTTTTCTTGACCACGGCAAAGCTAATTGAAGGCTAACATATAGTAATTTTGTCTCTTTACATTTGTAGATTGCCTCCCAATCCCGTTCGCCAGTTTCCCTTTTGATTGCACCTTTTGCACGTTTAAAAAATATAACATGGGCAACTTACTAAATATCAAGCTTCCTTTGAGCTTGTGGTCGTGAGCAAAAAATCGGTAGGTGCTGTGTATATAGATCTCTAGCTAGACTGGCTATGTGTGTTGGTAGCAACAGCAAGTAAAATAATATTTATAAAGGATATAATATTACACGTTGCTATTTTTTATATAAAATTATAAAAGTTCGACAGGTGTACATATAAAGCATGCATGTGGCATGTGCACATGAAAGTTTGCAATGAGTTTTACGTCGATGATCATGATGAATATGGGGTAAAACACTACTACAGTGTTTGGTTACACCGACCCCAAAAAAAAATTATTTCACTTATTTCCCCACCTCTTTTTTTAGAGAAAAATATGATGATAAAAATACATATGAAATGAAAAAGAGGGGAAATATGGAGAAAATTTAGTAGAAAAGCAATGGTATTAGTTGAACAACAACAGGAGTAGCAACAGCATGCCAAAACGTGATTTGCAATCTGATTTGATCCCTTCTTTTTTTACTCTCCATCTCTCTCCATGACTTTGTGACAAGGAACAAAAGTGAGGCTTAACCAGTGATCAGAGAGCAGTAGCGGTGGCAGTGAACTAGTTTGCATGCAGAAGATTCATTACGGCACACAGGACCAATATCAAAGGGAGCGAAAAACTCAAAGTAAAAATGAAAGACACGACATGTAACTTATTATTATTATTATTTATATAAATATTAATACCTGCTGCATATAAAACTACAACGTGTGCATGTACATTTTAATGACTTTATGACGTTTAATGTAGCCCTATCAATATCAGTTGATATAAAATATATTGTATTGTAAAATGATATAACGTACAACTGTGTTTATATTTATAGTATGCAGATTACTTGTTTTTTATACTCATTTCAAGCTGCCCTAGATGATTCTTGTGAACTCGTATTGATTTGAAAAAGCATGATTCATCATTATCCTCATGGGTGGCGGCCTCTTTTTTAGAACTGTTTCTTATTTGCTTTTTATTTGGAAACAAAAAACATCATGTAAATACTTTTAGGATGAATATAGAATAAAAAATTATGTTATTCTCAATATGCAATTTATGTATATATTTGCAAGGGAAAAATTAAGATTAGGAAATAAAAGATAAAAAACATTATAGTATCCATAACGTGACATTTCAGTCAACGTTGCAAAACTTCATGATACCATAACGGGTCAAGTCTTTTTACTTGAGTAAAAGAAAACATTTGTCTCCTAGTACAAGTTAAAGTGGCAGTAATAGTACCTTAATAAAAAAATCTTTATCTAACCAAAAAAGTAGCCCTACTTACATCCCCACACACAAGTCAACTCATCAGATTTGCCAACTACCAACCAACCAACATAACAAAACGACAGAGACAATAAGACAGAAAAAAGGAAGAAGACCACGAAAAAAATGTAGTGGGTAAGCAAAATGCTTCGACCACCACGACTTATTTTTTTACAACCAGCTACCACCGCAGTACTTCTTGTCAAATGTGAGAATCTTAGAATAAATGCGTCGAATCTCTTTTTCTCATCTTCTTTGTCTCTTTTTTTACTAGTTGTACATAGGAGACATGCCGAGAGATATCAGATTCGTGTAATTACATTCTTCCTTTAACATACCGACCTTGTTCCGACATTTCTCAGTCTGACTGGTTTGCTCCCTGCCTGCCAGCCTGCGGCTGCCATTCCACTGACCCGTGTAGTAAGAAGAGACTTAAGGAGAAATAAAAAAGACAGTGGTAGGCTGCTACATATATCCCTAGTTTTTGTCGTTTTAAGCCAAACTGCTATAACATTTTGGTTTCATCCTTTTCTATTGTATTTTTTCCTTCGTTTGTAAAATATCTATACAGATAGGTTTGAAGTTATTTATAAACATATTTTTTTGCCAGCCATATGCTAGGATACGCGCCATATTAAGCCTAATATTATTAGTTTGTTATCAGAAGAGCCTGTTCAATTCTCCATGTTTTGTGTGAGAGAAGAACTAAAGGGGAAAAATATGCCTTTCATCTGGGATCAAATGTTCAATATAATTGTTTCTACAGTAAGATAATAGAAATGGCTGTTGACACATACAAAAGAGATGAACGTGACACGTATTCATGATCCAGGAATTACATGTAACGTGCCAACCTACTCTTCAGTTACTTAACTCACTTCTCTAGAAATAACTGGTATATTTTCACGGAACAATTTTGTTTTGTTGACTTTTGTGTACTTGCTTTTCATAAGATCCTATAATAAATATTTTTTGGATATCTGGTAAGTAGTCTTTCTTACCCTTTTACCGCCCACCTTCATCTTCATTTTTTGACGTTGGCGGCAGGATGGATGGAGGCAGAAAGAGAGGAGGATACTGATACTACTACAGCAAACATTTGAGTATTTTGTTTCCAGTTCCTATACTGCCTCCTTAGTAACAATTGAACCTTTTCATCTCAACTTTTTTTGTGTAAACGAGAATGAATGAGAGATAAGAAGAAAGAGAGAAAATAACTTTCTTTTTTATATTTCTTCATTGCCGGGCACCGAGAAGAAAAAGAAAATTATCAAGAAGAAAAAAGGGATGATTATAATCGAGCAAGAATTTCTTACTGAAGATTCTTTAGGAAAATTACACCACTTATCACAACGAATAACCATCTTTCAGAGTTTCTGATGGTGATAAGGTTTTTTGCTTAGTTGTTCCTTTCTCTTTTTTATCAACCAACTAGGTATACTCTGTTCTTTTCGAGCTTTTTTACCCTAGTTACATACTCAAACTAATAATAAGGTAGATAGACATGTACTTAATGTCAACTTTTATTACATTGTTTACCTAACAAAACTCTTCAGTACGTTTATATAATATATTTTATATGTAACGTTTCTATTTAGCCGGAAAACATATTTTAGTCGTCAGAATAAAAAAAGAAAAGAAGAAAAAAACTAATGCATTGCGTTCTACTTTTTTTCTTGCCCACTTATCGCAAAAGTATTAAATTCAACATCGTACTAGAAAATATTTTGAGAGTGCATTCCCATGTCATTTATGACCACCTGTCAAGAATCAAAAAAAAATTACACACGGCAGCAAAATATTATAGATTGAGCAGGTAAGCAACCAAAAAGTCTCTTGCCAACCGACTTTATACTGACCGCATTGTTAAAAATGATAATCAAAAAATAAATTTTTTAAACTGAGCAAATAAATAAGTACATTGCAAAAATATTTTTTTCTACAATTGTGCAAATATTGTAAGAAATCAAATGTAGGTTGGTTCTGCTTTAACCTACCACCACATCAACAAATATGTTCATCAGCAAAAAAAGCCCACCAGTTTGTCCTTTTTGTTTGTTCTATAGGTCCCTATTCATGTTTTTTTTTCTCGATGTTATCATCGTTATCATCATGAAAGCAAGTCAGTACAGCAAAACATTATTTTTTTTCTTTTTGACTGTCTTTCTCTCTGTCCAACATCATCACAATTGTTCAGAGTAGTTAAATATTAATTTTGCGAGACCGAGAAGACCACCCACCACGCAAAAACCCCAGTTGTGATTGTTTCGTCATAAAAAATACTACCTCGTCTTTTCGTATATATTTTCTTTCTGTGGGAATACCTCTACCTACTTGCATGAAAACATCACCAGAAAAGAAACAAACGCTCTCTTTCTTCTTGTATGAGTGAGTTTTCATCCAAGTAAGTGAATAGTGTACTCTTCTGGTACAATATTGAGGTCGAGCCATATACAACAACTAACGCGGAACACACATGCATGAGCGTATAATGTCATGTCATGTGTCAGAGTTTCCAAGACACACAAGCACACATACATGACATTATTGTGTGCGCCTTTTCACTTTTCCGAGAGAGGAAGAAAAAAAATCCAGATAAAAATATATATACTCGAGGAACTGAGCTTCTTCATTCCAGGGAAAAAGCCAACTTTGTTTTTCTTACCGTTTTTCTTTCTTCTGTGTAAACTCTATTATGCAAAGAAAATAAAATTAAATGGGGAACTTTCCAAAAATAAAAAGGGAAGGGACTTTGTAACTGCCTCTAAAGTACGTCATCCTTATTTACAGTAGGAAAAAAAATCCAAGACAAAAAAAATAATAATGTTGGGAATCTGAGCTTCTTTTTGTCTTGACTACTGTAGGTATTATATGTATACAGTACTTCCCATTT
>JAQFYG010000351.1:0-33702 GCA_034694325.1 Entomobrya corticalis | reverse complement strand
CGGACAGACAGACAGACAGACAGACATTTTCGCTCCCACCATGTATTTGTAGTAAGTACCAGTACCTGGCACTTAATAAAAGAGCGAGCCCCAATTTGTTAGAACCATTTCTATTATAACATTGGATACAAAATATGACAAATATTCAACTTGAAAGCTAAAACAAGTACAATATATAAAACGTTATGTATATAAATTACCATTACTATTTTATAGAGAGAACTATTATTAAATAGTATTTTATGTTGAACAATATTTCACCATTTGTTTTACATCATTTGAAATGTTGGAATATACTATTTGTAATATAAAATAGTTTTTAAAGTACTACACCGCCTACACCTATTCCTTTATCAACAAGATTGACATCGAAGTGAGAGTTTGCATTTTCAAAAATAATGCATGAGGTTATGGAATGTAGGTACGTATTTAGGCAGACTTGTGATGCGGCCGAAACTTCAACCACACCGCGAGTTCATTGTAGTGTTTAGGAAAAGTTGAGAAAATAATTACAGTAAAAAGCCAACAACCGTGTGTTTTCCGACACCATGAGGAGGCTGTTCAAAGAACAAAACACATGGCATTACAGTTTCATTCGACTCCCTGAAGGAGAACAAAGGGCTGTCTTTGTTTGACTTTCTTCTGCTGCCTTTAGCCTTTGTTTGCGTCTTTACACCAAAAACAGAGCTTGCTTCCGCTGAAATTAAGAAAATCCATGGCCATTACTATTATTAAATAAAGTTATACACCACAAAGCATCATTCAGTTTCTGCAAAACAATGAGCCTCGCCATGTAGAGTTTGAAGTTTTGAAACAACTGACAAAAGTAGATTCAGAAGACTAGTAAATATAGCAATATTTAAAGAGAAAAGTAATATGCTGTTACAGAGGGACACCAGAATGTCTGCATGGTATAGTATTGCCATCTCATGTAAGAAGTTGAAACAATTCTAGCATTGCGGAAATTATTATAGCAGAAACCAATATTTGGATTGCTGCACGAAATAAGCAATTATGGCAAACTATTAGTAGCTAATCACAGTAAATAAATGAAAATATAGTATTCACAGTATTCACAATAGAAAGTTTTGATTGAAATCTAGTTGTAATTGCAGTGCTTCAATATCAGAATTTAACAAAGTTGTGTGTTTATTTTTATGAATTTTAAGGATACATTCGAAGTCGCAGATGATGATGGTGCTGGTGGCGGAGGCGGAGACAGAACAAAATTAACTCGTAAGAAGAAACGGAGTCTTCCAAGATCTGTGGTCAACCCAGATGGAAATTTCTATTTTTACTGGCTCATGGTCCTTACTTTTTGTGTTCTCTACAACCTTTGGACACTCATAGTCCGTCAGAGCTTCCCAGAGCTACAGGCAAGTCGTTTTTATTTTTTTGTAAATTTAATGAGATGAAAAGAGTTGTAACCTCGACAGTCAACCAAAGTGACCACTGCTATAAAAAGCAGATTCCATTATTTCGTCATCTTTAGATTCAAGTTTTGTTATACAACAGACCATGAATAGTTTACTTACTTTTCCTAACTTACTGTCGACTCCACTCCTTTGCAGTTGTAGTTCGTTGAGCAAGACGCTATTATTGTGATGATGGGGGGATAGTTCTATAGCTATCTGATGGTAGCAAAAATAAACATAAATTACCAAATCTCGACTTTTTTCTCCGAGTTCAAGTTTTACAAGTAAAATGGAATAAAAACGATCGCCATACACACAGAAAAGATGCAGGGTCAAAAGAGATTGAAGGAATGTTACTACAGGAACAAGAAAACTACTCCTTTTACTGCTTCCATTTTCCTTCTCTGCTTCCTTTGCTTTCAACATGAATACAACTGAAAAAAATACTGAGCGATCTAGAAAACCAAGGAGCTGATGATGACGACGATGACGATGATTCCTTTTCAGTTATGCGAAGGAGGTGAATGAATCAGAGTTGAGTTAAGCAAGTATGGCAAATGGGGGAAAGCAAAATCATGTCTGAAAATCCCTGTGCTTACTACTGCGGCTACGATTCAAACTGGCTGGTGTACTTTCAAAGTATTCTTGTATGTAGACGACATCTAAGTGTTAGTGAAAGTACACACAGGACGATGACATGATGAAAAATCTGAAAAGTTTTTGGCGCGGAGAAGTAGCAACTACGTATATAGCTATTAAAGCTTACTGGTTTTAATACAAGACCAGGAAACGTGTTAGAAGTACAAAGAGAAAAGAGATATGTATGATTTTATAGCGAATCCGGTGGCAAGCCTGTTATTTTTTCTTTCCCATGCTAACCAACCCACTAACCACCACTTTTACTGCGGTCGCCCAAAACTTTTCAAACTAGTGTGATGAGCTTGTTAGCTTGGTGCATGTATCATAACATGCAATCCAGAGCGTTTTTCCAACAAACACTGAACCGTGCCATTCAAGGAGTTTTGATAGGAGATGATAGGATAATATTAAACGCTTTGAACAGACAGTAGAAGCAGTTTACTATTGATGAACTTGTGACATTGGTTTTTGTGATTATTATGATCCCATAAAGCCGCAGATATACCAGTTACTGGTAAATAGTAAACATGGACAGGCCTGCTGCTGCTCCAGTTATGATAAAGATAAAATATATTAAAAACTTGGGATAGGAGGAGGACATGTGGAGTGCAAGTAAGAATGAAAGTATTAAATTTATTATTTTTTTCGGTACGGCAAACTGCCAATTACCGTCTCTTACTTTTATGTGTATAGATAAAAACTGTCACACAAAAAAGCGAAGCGCTCACAATGTACTTTGTACAATTATTTGAGATGAAGGGCACTTCTCGAGAGTTTGTTTCATTATTATCAGAATGTTACTTAAATCAATTTTCTCGAATCGCTAAGAAAGGACTGCCTCGCTCGTTTGAACAACGAAAACAGTAAAACTCGTACATTTTATAACTAGATATGTAGTTTGTTATAGTTTGCTGGACGAAGTAACTTAATAATTAGATTTTTACTTCTCTGGAAGTATCTTAATTAAAATCACTCTCAAATAAAAGTTCTACCCCACTGCACCAAAAAACTTGTCTCGTTACTCTGTGAAATTGTCTAAATTCGTTTATAATTACTAGGGATGAATTAATAAACAAATAATGATTGTCGTATATTTTTTGTTACAGTCTGAAGCGCGAGTATTCTGGATCATGGCCGATTCATTCAGTGACATTGTATTCCTTCTGGATATCGCCGTCCAGTTTCGAACAGGTTACCTTGAGCAAGGACTTATGGTGTATAAGACCAAAAAACTGGCCAAACACTACATTGGCTCGAAGCCGTTCTACTTCGATCTTTGTTCCCTTTTTCCGACAGACTTATTTCAGTTGTATTATGGAACAAATCCTATGTTCAGGTACGTGAGTCATTATTCTTTTCTTTTTTAATATGTATACACACAAGAGATATCAAAAGGCACGACCCATGTCACATTCATTGGATCTATTCGATAGTAAAAATGTAATTATGTCAGTATATGCGGACCAAATTATGGATTCATGACAGCTATATATGCCGATATTATATTTGCCAAGCTTGCGCCTTGCATGAGCTATAAACGAGTGTAAGATTTAGACTCACGAACACATTCCTCGCAAGCCAAAGTCTCGCAAGGACAGTTTGTCGCATCGTTTTTTGATTCGTAATTAAGTCTATCGCAGAATTTTTTCTCGCAAGTCACTTATGCACTGTACATTTTCTTTGGAAAGTTTTTCATCGAAGGCAATTAATCTGGCAAATAAAGTGTTTGCAAGAATATTTTTGAAGTAGTCCAAAGTTTCGAAAAAATGAATATTTTATTTGCTATTTCATCATTTATATTTTAAACTTGTGTATATATATACTATTACTTGCGTTGTTTCTAATCAATTCAGTATAACAAGCGACATTAAAATTCAGAAGCATTAAACTTATAACTCAATGCTTTGTAATTACTGCGAATAAATTGAGTAGTAAAAATTTATCCTGCGAAATATTAGACCTGTTACAATCTTTTTGCGATAAAGAAGACTTGTAATAATTTGTCCTGCGACACGTTTTTTGCGAGAAATTTCATATGCGATGATTTAGCTTTTCTGACGATTATTTGCGATACTTTCGACTGTGCGTGGGGAACATTGCTACGATTTAAAATCCGGCTCCCGATATACATAAGTATGGTTGTATAACTGAAGTATAATATTAACCAACAGTCTAAACTGTTGCATTGCATTCGAGTTTCTGTTGTTAAGTTTATTACTACCTCGTCTGTTCTGTACTGTACAGAGTTTCAGGGCAACCCTTTTCTTCTATTTCAGTCGGTACAAATACAAATACGACATAATAAACTGAAGAAAGCTGAAAGATGAAGCTATTACTTGACAGGATGGCACTTGTAATTTATAGAAGCGTAGTAAAAGGTACATCGTTAAACGACAGATATTGAGATGTCATATGAAATCACATTCGTATAGCAATCATTTTGTTTACTTAACAAGGCTATATTTGCTTGCAAGCTGGAAATTAAATCTCGATCTAATTAGGAAACAGTACTGGTTCAGTGAAGGAGTAATTCCGAAACGATACGTGAGTTCATCATCATGACACTCTTGAGTTTTTGAACAGCACTCTGAGCTAATTGGAACAAAAAATATTTACAGAAACCTACAAATGCGTTTTAGAATTAACTGGAGCCTTCCCTCCTATGTTACAAATTATAGTGATGCAAAAAGTACAAATTTCTAATGACTTGTAAAAGTATGCTAGAAATTTCTGTCTTTTGAACACTTAGTAATAGTTCCTTTGTCTATGAGGAGGCATGTATTATAACCTTTTTCCGTTTTATACTTTTTTGCTCAGTAGCAGCTTCAACTATTTGACTTGTATTGACCCCAGGAGAGCGTTTTTTTGGTTGCTTAGCTTAGTTGGCATTAAAGTCACCCCATTTATCAAGACAAGAGTTTTCCCCATGCACATGTTCATTTCCTCGTGTCATTGTTCTCTTATTTTGTCAGTACTGCCACTTCACTTTTGCTTTTACTTTACTTCAGCGCAACTATATTTTTGGAGTTTTTGTATTTGCCTGCGGCTGACAAGCTTTTGGAGAGATGTGACGGATATAACGAGTCATGTCTTTTTCTACACTAATTCAACGACTAGTACGTAAAGTAGCTTTGTTGTAGGTAACAGGAAATCATTGTGAATACTGGAAAAGTAGAGAGTTTAGTCCCATATAAATTCAGCAGGCAGGAATTCCTTCCATCATAAATGCACCACTCCGAAATAGGAATGTACTATATAAATTAGGGATTCAACTACTTGACTATAGTCTCAAATGTTATACAATTAACAACATATTGAATATCTAAACGGATTATGCTATCGTGATTGATCTTGTATAATGATGTTCATAATAAAGTTGTTTGACTTTCGTGTATAAACAAAAGAGGACGGTAACTGTAAATCATTTTTGTTTAAATTGTTTGTAATGTGTTCCCAGTAAAACGCTTCAGGTTTCATGAGATTAAAATATAAGATGTATGCCTACATATATACAATATGTTTAAATTTGTAGACTATTTAGGTTTTGCAACAATACAATAACAATTTGCATTTTTTCCGACGCACTATCAGCCGTATGCATTTATGAATTCTATGTTATTTCGAAGTGTCAGATCGAATCCAATTATATATTTTAAAACACAAGCAGTGAAATGTATTCAAATCATTGAGGTGAAGCCCTGTCTCTGAGAGATTCCTCGTATTTGGACTATCTCAAATGATATTTTTCGTGCTCTGTATCTACATTATCAAAAGAAGATTGGTCCGTACTCCTTACCTATGGAACAATAAATGTTCACCTCTAAGTTCGCGAATTTGTGCTAACGCATATGTCTAACTAGTGTATTTTAGTTAAACATTTTAACAAAAGGAATTTTTATTGTATATATTTGAAGTTTTCTTCGAAACTCTTTTTTAAATGTACCAAAGCAAGTCAAATTCAAATTATTAGCATAAAACCATTATTCTCTGTTTCCTACCTTTAATTAGTTCCGTTAGTTTCTAGTGTCGCGAGAGAATATAGAAACGTGTAGAAGTACTCTGAAAATGTGATTAATTTATGTCGCATTTTAAAAACGTCTTTTTGAAATATTTTGGAGATGTCGTAAATCTTTTTAAAACTATAGTAGTGTATGGTTATGCGAATTTTGTTACAATGTCCCATTACATTTTTCTCATAATAACATTTTACAACTCTGGTACATCCTTTTATCTACTTTAAATACATCTGCAAGTTTTTTAGCTATCATAGGCACATCTCCCTATTTCTGTGTCAAATTATTTAAAAGCTGCTAAACTTCTTTGTAATTTAGTAATTTATTAGCTTTTTTATGAATTCACTGATATCAGAGGTGCAAGAGTAAAAAAAAGTGTAAGCACAATTCAACGCGTATTTATAATTGCAGCAAAGCTTGAGTTTTAACTCCTTGCTAAGATGTGATGACCGCGAAGGGCTGAATTAAATTTGTTACAAAAAGTAAAACATTTCCGAATAAGATTGATGTAATATTGGGACTATCTAATTCTAAAATACTCAAGGCTACAATGTTTATTTTGCTGGAATGAAACGTGGGGTTTTCATAAAACTATTTTACCGTTCAGTGATACCAAAACCACGGAGTAAAAGAAATATGATATAACCCGTTTTGTTGTGCCATTTATTACTTTTCGCAAAGCATGTTTTTGTAGGAAATTCGTAATAGGGATTGGAAGAGAATTAACTTGTCTTCGATTTCGCTCAGAAGCGTTTCCATGTCTTCGTTTTCCTTTCTTGGAACATTATTCTTCTTATTCTGAGGGTTGACTTTTCACGCCATTTTTAAACATTTGAGAAAGTAGGTGACACACTTGATGTCTGCTTGTTGTATAAAGGCGTAAATAGATTAAGCGTTTTTGATCTCACACTTTGTCAGTAAACGTGTATTCAGTGCCAATACGCCTACTTTTAGGACCCACTGTTTAAACTACGTATGGAACAATCGTACAAACTACAAGTAAAGCTGCTTTACAAATGTGTGTTGGTAATACTGTAAAACATGATACTCTTTCAAACCTTTTTTGTAATTTCATTTCTATACACAGACGGTTATAATGCCAGTTTCAAAGTGCGTTTCTTTCAAAGAAATCGGTCCTGTTTCTTATATTTATGTTTAAAGTAATACCAACTTCTCTTATTACTTTTCCCAGCTTTTTATTGCAGTTCCTACTGTGAGTATTGTAGCATCAGTCACATTTATGAAGCCGGGTTAGATAAGTTAGATATGTTTATGGATGGAGAAAAGAAACTTAAGTGAAAGCGAGTCATCTCAATCTTCAACAATAATTGATTCCGTCTTATCATTTCAACTTGGATGAAATTTCTTTCAAGTTTTGTTGTAGGTCTTATATAGATTATGAGTTCATATGTGAAACAGCCTGAATGAAACATGTTCAACGAGCTGAAAGAAAAAATATCTATTTTGTTTCTACGCATTGTTCTGGCTATGGGCTGTTATTCTGATGATGATAGTATGGAAATTTTCATTGTCAACTAAATGGCCGGATGTATGCATACTTATTTTACTGTTATTATACAGCTGTGCAGCTTTATGAAACTTTCTACTATCAACTATTACATATTAATATACAATGCCGTTATTATTTTCATTGTTAAGCAATTGGCTGATTTATGTTTTTGTGTTTTTCAGATTCCCGAGGTTTTTAAAAATCTATCGGACGTATAACTACTACTATATGGTAGAATCGAGAACGGTGTATCCCAATGTGTGGCGTGTGGTGAATCTGATTCATATTCTGTTACTTCTTGCTCATTGGTTCGGATGCTTCTACTTTCTCCTGTCTGAGGCTGAACATTTTAAAGGACCTTGGGTGTATCCGGATCCTAAGCACCCAAATAATACAGACTTTGCTCCTTTAACTCGAAAGTACCTGGGATCACTTTACTGGTCAACTCTGACGCTGACCACGATTGGTGATCTTCCTACGCCCTATTCTAATTGGCAGTAAGTATCTTTACTTTTTATATTTACATGCATGTAATCAAACAAGTAATGTAATCTCATACTGGAAACAAAAATGACCAATAGCAGGATCTGGTTTCTTGTGAATTAAGAATCTAAGTTTACATTGGGTAAACATTAAATCCCATATTGTAGTCTACCTATAAATCACGTTTCGAAACATGATATTCTGATTTTACGAGCTGCCAGGCATTAGGATAATAGTCATGTTACGTTCTGAAAAATTTAAATTGATACAACACATAGAAGAATCTAAAGATGTTTTACGTGTTTTCTGCCCTCAGATATGAAGGCAGATGTGGTTATCTTCGACCTTTGTATAGATACCACAATTCTAGACGGCTTGTTACAATCATAAGGTTACTGTTATCATCATAATATATGTACGAGTATCATCGTATAATGTACAAAATAAAACTTTCATCATTGCTATTTAAACGACGGAAGAAAGAACTCGAAAGAGAAAAAGCACATTGTGACATGAAGTGAGGTCAAAACAGCTTGTTTGCTTACACGCACACGCCGTTAATTTTTAGTGGTACGTCTTGGTTCGAGTATTTGCATGACTTTTCACTTTCTCCTCTGCTCTCATACAGAGTCTTTGCTCATTCATTGAAAAAGTGTGTGTGCAGCCAAAAGTGTGCGAGAGTTAAAAGAAAGCTTTACTTGAAAGAGCGTGAGCGTTAAAAAGGAAGCCTAGAGTAAAAATGAGAAAGCACGAACTCTCTGTGAGAAGATGCATTAATAGAATAAATAAATGTATGTATAGGTATCTTTGTAGATGACTGGTACAATGGGAGCTTGCACCCTGCTGAAAGTTCCAAGCATACTTTCAATTAGTTACAGTCATACAGGCTTCTGTCTAGTTTCTATACTTGCACATGATGTTCAATGAACATGTATACATACTTACATACGCAGATACATGCTTATATACTATATTTCCTTAAGCACTTAAATGCCTAAATGCAGAGAGAGAGAGAGAGACAGGGAGAGAACATTGTAGAAGAAACCATTATTGTGAGTAACAAAGCATTATAGACCGAGAAAAAGAAGAAAAAAGTGGTAATGGGAAATGGGGCGTAAAGTCAAGTAAATCTTTGTGTCTTTTCCTCATCCTTCTTCTATGTATGAACGTCCAAAAACATCTCACCTTGTTACTCTCTCTCTCCCTCTCTTTTTCTATTTTTCCTTTCCACAATGCCATCTAAAAATGAGGGAGCAAAGGAGATTTCCGTGAAAAGCCAGTTCTGTTGATGTAGGTAGCCGTGTGTGCATATGCATACACATACAAGCACCATCCACCATTTATATACAAAGTCTAAGAACTACTTATTTCACATTTTCAAAAACCATGTAGTCTATAGTCCCACTTATTTTCCTTTAAAAAGGAAGAAAGGCCTATCTTTCCCCAGTTTCACGAATCTTAGAAAAGGGAAAGCAATTCAAAGGAAATTACTTGTATAAAGGATAAGAAGAGAAAGTTGTTTTCTCCACATGCACTTAGAAACGTAGCACGTACACAGTTTTTAAAACGCATATACATGCATAATAAGCTTACTTAAAATGAAATGGTTTGTATTACATTCCGTAATAATGTGTGCATTCTACTATCTATGAATGTACTCTAATTACCACATGTTCATGCATTAAAAATATATTCTTATAAATAGAGCATCAAGAAACAAAAAAACCAGAGAAAGTTGCACAGTAATATACAACCTAAATGAACATCATGATATGTAAGAAGACTGAAGTAAAAATCCTTGTCGTCGTCATGCCAGTTAGCATCCTCCATTCATTATACATGACCCTTTGCTTCAGAAGAAGTCTACAAAATGGTTGGGGAACAAAATCCTCTCATATTGCTACCGCCTGGCTTTTACTCCTGCTGCTTCTCTACAGATTGACCGCATGTACGTATTCAGGATTCTTGAGTTACTGCTGTTATGCTATACTAATATGGAGAAAGATTACACTGTTGCTGTCGGCATCATTCCCGTCATTACCATTATAATCTTTGCAATATTATTACAGCCAGTATTTATAGCTCTTTCTTGCTTTCTCTCTCCCTCTGTTTTATGCCAGTGGGTAGCACCACAGCATCACATATCATCATCATTCCTTAACTCAACTATAACATGTTATACTATCATCATCGTCAGAAACCATTACATCTAGACTGCGACCAGCAGTACAAAAAAATAAACAATAAATAAATAAACACGAGTAGCAAATAATGAAAAAGAAGGAAAACATTCGGTCGGGAGGAGCCATCATCAGGGGACACGGACACCACTGGTGTTGTGCATATATGTGCGTTTTATCTCCAAATATGCGTGCAAATAATAACTAGCAGTAAGTAAGTATTTCACACATAGTCATACAGAGCACCTATTATAGTATTTTATGATGTGTAAATTGGGCAAGCTTTGTGAACGAAATTAAATGGGAGTTGCTGTTACATACACTACTGTTGTCTGTGAGAATACAGTATACAGGTTTACGGAGAGGAAGTAAAAATACAGAGTTGAATGGTCTGATAAAAGCTCAAAAAGCATGATTCTCTAGAAATTATACCTTACTCGCACGTACTACAAAGATTCTCTGTCCCTTCTTTCCTCCATCTCATCTCCCTTTGGCTCACGAAAAGGAGAGAGGCAGAATGAGTGCTCGTATGGGGCAAGTCGAACCTTCCAGCAAACTGGAAAACACAAAGAGAGAATTTTCTCGCCGCTATTGCGGTGAAAGAGCTTATATGCAATGGGGGTTTCCCCATCATCATCATCACCTCGATCATCGGCTTTGCCGTCCTTTTGAAAACTGGTTTTTCTGCTGCTTCCGCTTACTTCAAGAATCGAATATCAGTCAGCAAACGCTGTGTGATGTGATGATTGTGGCGCAGCGGTAAACAACAGAAGCTGCTAATATGATGTACCTATTTCTCTGGTTGGGTGGCACGGTGGTAGGCACATAGCATAAATACAAAAGGGGTAAGAACAAGTAATAAAGGACCATAAATGTGTGAATAAGGTCGTTCGCAAAACATTCACAAAGATTAACAAATACATGTTTGTAATAATGCGATACAGTCAGAGAGAGGGAGAAAGGGAAGATCTGAGAGACACACATGCTCATTTACTCAGTTGAAGATACTAGATAATGTGTACAATGTACACATTTGGTGACCTAGCTGCCTGTCATGGCATCATCATCATCATCATTATCGCATTGCCAGAAGAGGTTTACTTATGGAGAATAAAGGTTCGACAGTGTGAACCAACGCCGTAGATGAAGTAATATGCCTTTGTTGTAAACGTTTCACTGGAATATTTATGGTGTCTTCTGCTAGAATGATGTATACGGACATATTGCATACATAAAAGAAGGAGTAAGCAGTTCTTCCATTGTTTGATAAATATTTACTTACTCACACGCCACTATATATTAGCCAGACACGTATGACTGCCTGCAAATGTTAATACAGAAGGGAGGTGGTGGTGGTGATAGCAGTGGCAGTAGTAACGGTGGTGGTGCTAGTATGGTTTTCTGTGTATTTAAGGTTTAAAAGCGAGAGGTGAAATGAGATGAAAAAGTAGCCCACTGGGAGTCTTTGACGTTGGAAGAACCAATTTTGTGATTACTGTGAATGGCGCAACGACAGTTTGTTATTCTCTGTTTTCTGCTTCCTTTTATTAGAAAATACAATGTACTTATTTATAAATAGAGTATATTTTATAACATTACGTTTTATACATTTATCGAAAACACATGGCATGATTACACTAGGCACTAGGCTGCTTCTACTGTTTCATTCAAAGAACTTTACGACTTTTGCTTTACGTCTCTGGACTTTGACTTTATTTATCGAATTTATATGTATATTGCGAGTAAACAAAATTGGGTTAAGATTTGGTTAGAAAATATTGGTTAGTGTCGCAAACTTTGCAAAATTAAATGCTTATATGCAGAATTGTAATTTACTTTAGCAAAGTAATTTATCAGCGTTTTATTTTGAATTTCTGTTGGTAACCTTTTAGCATAAATACTGTCAGTTGAAACTGCTGATAATGCATGCCACTAAACCAGCATTATGTCACATTGTAAATATATTTAACTATGGTGGCAGAGAATCATAAATCATAGGATGATCGCGATAAAATTTATCATTAAAACGTTAACAAAAATCATGTCTAAGTTTAAGTGCGTTTTAATGCTTATTCAGACGATCCATTACATTTTCTGACAGTAGCAGCGGTAGTTATACCTCTCAGTATATCCCCATATTATGTTCATTATATTGACCAGCAATAATTTTTTATATATCAGGTAGTGCTAAAAATAAAGAAACCACTATTGATATAAATAAATATATGTTTCTCCTAGTATTGTTGAGCTGTTCAACATGGAACAGCAATAATAATAATAACAATAATAATACTAACGTTTTTATGAATTCCACTTTCAAGTCTTGTTGACTATTCTCGCAGGAATTGCAAAACTTTGCTTACTCCACAGTAAACCATTCTTTTTACGAATAACAGAAGTCGTGAGTTTTTATCTTGCTGATCTTGGCATCCTCTCTCCCTCTTTCTCTCTGTACATGCTTCACACAGACACACCGCATGTAAAACATGAAAGGTTATTCACGTATTTCCGGTTTTCTTTCTTTACCACTGAGCAGGAGTGTAGTGGCCACATAATGCAACAACACCAGCAGTAAATACACCATAAAAACCGATAGGAATGCATGCAAAAAATGAAGAAAAAGAGGAATCGTACGTATGTAGGAAGCTTTAGAGAGCTCGACATGTATGGCTTCAGGCAGGACAGGGAAAAAGCTTCTCGCATTCATGCACCTCAGTGGTTTATCATTGTGTATCTCTTTTCTCAGCCATCCACCACCACCGCATCAGAAATAGCTTTCGCGTTCTTGATAATGTGGAGCTCACGCTCTCACTCACCAGAACCAGAATAGCTGACTCTTTCACAGAAAAGCATTATAGCAAGAGAGAATGTCTCTGTGACTGTGTATTTATCCAAGGGAAAAGGGAGCAGTACGGAAAAGAACAAAACTAAAGTATCATTTTAAATTGCCAAACTTTGAAAACTCTCCCAAGATTTAAATCTCAAGCTGAGAGTTGAGTAATGTGATGTGATGGGGTGATGGTGCCACTGCTGCTCAGTCTCAGGCACTGATATCTGTGTGTACCTATATGCTTGTCTCAAACTCACATATTTTTGTTCCCTTCATATTTATATGTACCTGTCTACATTTGTCTTTCTCAAGAATTCTTTATATCTCCGGGAAAAGGGGTAAACGTACACTCACTCATTACTTATTACTGTGTGTACCTAAATATCTATGTCAATTGAAACATATCCCTCTCTCATCTTTTTCACATTGACGCTCATGTTCTTAGTACCCTTCCCTCCAGGTGAGTAAAAGTACCTTCCAAAAACGTCTGACAGGTAATACGAAATAATTGAATTTTACCGGTGTCATCCGTATCAGATGGCATATATTTTAACTGATTTTTACTGAGAGGCGTAGTTGCCACATGGATGAGAAAAAATCGAGAAATAAGTTTAATTTATTATGGGCGTACACTTATTTGCGTGGGTAGGTCAACTTTCACTGAACTTTTTTTACTATCTTTTAAATAACATCAACGATATTCCCATTTTCTTTTAAAAATGTTTAAATTGGTGTAAAATGTGTTTACGATATGCCACATATCTTGTCGCAGATTATACGAGCAAACGAGATAAATGACAAGTGGGAGGCTGCATAGAGACCGCTCGGGAATGTATATTTTTGGACAAAACATTAATATTATCCATTGAATAACATCCCGTGGACACATTTATCGTCATCCTCTACCCCTTTTGAAAATTATTATGCTCATAAATCACTTTGAAAAATATTTGGTATGATAGTCAACAACAATGTTAAGCGTATCCAAAACGCCAATATCTTCTGGATCTGTCCCTAGTCAAAGTAGCATGTGTATTGAATTGAACAAAACATACATAATAATAGTTAGATGAAAAGGTTTACATACCCCGTTTTACCATTATAATGGTTCCCGTTTTCGAGATAGTCTTCAATAAAAAGAGTTTTATTCTGGAAATAGTGTATTCAAAATACAAAATGAGTGTGATTACATCACATACATATACTTCTATTACATTTGATTAACTCTGATTGCATCATTTTGATAGCGACCGTTGATTTTTCGACAACTCATTGAAATGTGCGAGTATTTTGCATACATATACCAGTTACATACAATCATGTAAACAATTCTAGCATAAAATCCGAGAATTGGTGTACATAGAAATCATGAACCGTGATGAAAACAAATTACAGGCCATAGGAAATGGGCACTTTCACTGCAGAAAATGAATGGCTGGTATTGTTACTACAGATAAAGCTCATTTCAAAACTTCCAATTGTGGGAGTGGATTGGAAATGATGGGAGAATATTACACCGCAATATTTTACTAGTCGCTCGCTTCTAATAAAAGTCCTTTTTGAAAAGTTTATGATAGGAACAAATACAAGAACGTGGTGTCGCTCTATAAGTATACAAACCCGACAAAAATTCCTTTATATTTCATGTGTGTGTGGTTACAAGCTTTTTTCTGTTTTTGTAATAATAATATCAGTTGCTATCAGTATCTCTCTTTGTGCACACAATCATGATAGTACATAGGCACTAGTGCTGATATAGTTCACGGCGAGACTACATCCATATATCTACCTACTCACTCCATGTATTATCATCGGCTGGACTCTATTTTGGTACATGGGGAGATGTGGAAAAATTTGGACTGGGACACCAAGCAGTGGTAGTATGAAAAAATTTCTGTTTGAACTGGACGCAAATCCGTTTGTACATATTGGATGTGTGTAAGTTGAGTGAGCGAGGGCCTCCAATGCATACAGCGGCTTCAAATGATGTAAACGAGATGACAAGTGGCCATGATTTATGGCGTTGAAAGGCAGGAAGTCTAGCGACCACCACTACTAGTGCTGTATGAACTCTGTGTTTTACCAAGCTTGTATAATACTATCTGACAACGAAATATACATACATATTTCTACCTACCTCCTACGTTTAGTTCAAAGTATATACATACTTAATCATAAAAAGCAAATAAGTATTCCAAGAAAAATAATATATGTACGCACCCTGGTTTTTTTACAAAAAGGAAAGCTAAATATATTGTGGCTGAAGCGTAGTAAATTGTATTCCTTTTTCAGTCTCCCAATTCCATTTTACAGCAATGAAAAATGATATGGGTTTTCTCTGATTCGAGTTCAACTACATGGTTTTCATTCTAAAGTTTATAGCGTCTGGTTTGATAAATGTAATGCGTACTTATGTGTCAGCGGATATATAGTTATGAAAGACAATCGATGATGGTCAGTAACCATAATTTAAAATGCTTCACATTCGACGTTGCTTTCTACTCGCTGAAGCGGAGAAGGACAGCAGCGAAGCGAATGCTGAATTTATATTGCACTATGAACGCATAAAGAAACAATTGGATGGCTCTAGTGGTTCTCACGAACACTTTCCATCAAAGCTTGTTGAAGTTGTGATAAGTATACGAAACACGATGTCTATATCTGATATAAAAAGGGGTAGCTTGTCCAATAACTATTGTATAAGTAAATTTATGGGAGAAAGCAGGGAGAAAGGAAGTAAAAATTAATCAACACGCCTGATGGTTGTTTCTTGTATTTTATTCACTTTACAAGACTTGGAAATAGGTCCACACCATTCAATCCGTTAGAGACGAGTGGTTTTCGGTCTCAAGCACATAAATCACGCCTTCTCTACATTCGTAGCGACATCGGGTTAGTCTTTATCCTTTACGAATTTCACCACAAAAATGTGTTATTGTGACAAACAACTCAAATAAGAGAAGAAGAGATGTAGAAAAAAGGCAGAAAGTTAAAAAGAAAATATTTTTTATAAATTTAACATCATTATTAGCTTGTAAAAAAACTCTTGGGAACAGTTTTCATTGAGGCTCATGCTTAAATTCAGTAATAGATGACAACTTTGATTGGTTTTTGGCTAGAATGTAAGTAAAATATTAGTCTTTGTGCTGTCCTCAATCTGTTCAGTAAAAAAGCAGATAAGGAATATTATCGTAAACTTTTTCGTTGTTTAATTTATATTTTATGCAACAAAAGCTCCAGAATGCTCCAAATACTTCGTATATGGCATTTTTCATTCGACAAATAAGAAAATAGAGTCACTGCTTCTTCAAATATTTGGTGTTCTGTTGTAAAACTGACAAATTCTGTGATATATGGGAACTGCCATTTAATAAACGAATGTGGAACCATGAAACTCAAATGCTGGTACAAGCTAAGAAGAAAGCATAATCGTACTTGAATTACAATAAAAAGAAATGGAAAATTAGTAACGACGGGAAAGTTCTTCATTTTTCAGAAACAGACATGAGATTCGCTTGGAGGCTGTTCGTATGACTTGATATAAGACTTATATAAACAGGATCTTAAATTTTCGTGCAACTTATTGTCACTCATCTGTATAATTTCATTGGTAATTCATTTTTCGCCCAGAAATCCATTTTATTAATGTGAGTAATGGCAGTAGTAATCTTCGGAACATCTACGAGATTTAGGACGAATGAATAAATAAAACTGACAAGGGGGTCAAAATGACAAAGTACATCTGTATTAGTTTTCTTGCTTAATAATATTATTCTTTCTCTTTTCTCATTTTGTTGTTGTGACGAGAGAAAAAGTATGATATATCATCTTGCACACTTCCATTTGCCATTATCGATCTCTCAGCGTGAATTCATACGACATCAAAAGAAGCAAGTTGCCTACTTGTTCATTATTAGATGATGCAGGGAAACAAGTGGGATGAGTCAAATGCTACGACGTCCTCTTATGTATGGATATGGTTGCGCGAATTGTCTTTACTCTATACTCTTCTCCGTCGTCGTCGGCAAGCCAATCTTCTTCGATATTACTTAATCCAATTACAGCAGTCTTGCAAAATTTGTTCTTTTATATCCCAGTTTTTTTCCAAGGAATAACGTAAAAAACTAAAACTTGCACTTGATTTCATTGTTACTTCAAGCAATATGTCGACAATGCCTGTAATAAGGATCGTATCTGAAAACGGGAACATAATACTAATTGGATTTTGTTTTCAGTTGCCAAATTCTGCTTGCGAAACAAGAAAAGTCAAGTGAAGAAGGAAATAAATGCCCTGATAAGAGGAAGAAGCACTGTTAACTGCTCAGTCTAGGTACTTCACGACAAGTACAAATGAATGAATGGCTTTCTCCAAGTATTCACAATATTGTCAATTGCTCAAAATTATTTATATTATCATCACTATGCAATTCAAGAGATAAAGAGAATCGATTTATGTACACAAACTATTACGTATTTAGGCAGATGTCAAGAGTGCAAGTGGGGATGAACTAGATGAGCACATACGTATTTTTGTTGGACGCCAAGCGGATGATAGTTAAATGTTGGTAGTAAAAAGCATAACGAATATGAAATTGTGACTTTTATTCTCTTCTCAAAATATTTATACTCAGAGAGCCAACAAACATTAATGTACCTCCTCAGAAATCGGAATTATATATATTTTCCTCGTCTGCTAATATTGCAAGACGTTTTTGCAGAGGCACTATTTTTTATTATTTCTTCATAATCTTCCAAGAAGCTATGGAAATAAGAATTAGAGAAGCAAATTTCATCAACAGTGGCGATGATGCGTGTTAGAACATACAGATAAGCAGAAATCTTGGGATTTAGACAATATGAAGTTAAAGAATATTTTCCTTTTGATCTAAGCCCTCTTCGCATTCATAGATATTATTATATTTGCATATTTTTGTAAAGAAGAACAACAATAGCGAAAAAAAAAGTTTTCGAACAGCCTTCATGGAATCCTCATAACTGAAGCATGAAGAACTTTAAATTTCATTAATATACGAAAAAATCTTTTTTTTCTCTGTTACAACTTATTATTGATTCACGTTTTCCGTGATGTGCTCGTTTGGAAATTCATTATAAATTGGGAAGTAATAAAGGATCAGTCTCATGATGATATGATGCAGATAATTGTGCGAATGGGAACAAGGGAACAATTTTTTCCATTCATTTAATCCGTTTCTTTTTCGCTTGGTTCTATTGTCGTCCATTCTTTTAAGTCATTCTAAAAATAACAGGAAACAAACACTGAGGGGATTGTAAAGAAAACGAGATAAGGACAGAACAAAAATATGAATAAGAATAATATTATTAATAAAAAGGATATGAGCAGGCATATTCGATGAAAACTGTTCGAAAGCTTTTTTTGTAGACAATCTTTTATTCTTTTTCTCTTCTTGATGACTCTACTTTGGGCATATTTTACAAATCTTGAAATATAACATTTATGCTAGTTATTGTACCAAAGAGTTGCGCTTTCGGAATGCTAGCCGAGCAGAAATATTGATTATCAAAGTTTTCTAGTAAACTTTAACTTTGCTTTCACTGGAATGATGGGGAGGAAACTAAATGACAAGAATTTTGCGTAGTTTTTACTGTGTATATATGAAACAGACTTTTTTGCGAGCCATTTAGTTGATTTAATTTGATATTGAACAAAGAAAACTAAATGTTTCTCACATAACGTAGCATCCCGATAAAAAAGCAAGTAATTCGATGAGCAGGTTTTTGGTACAATTTCTCGCGAATGTTTCTGTGGCGTCGTAAAGCGTTAAAATTTGTTTTATCTATTATTCTATTACAGGTACCTTTTTACCATCATTAGTTACCTAATTGGTGTCTTCATTTTCGCCACAATCGTAGGTAAGTGTAGAATATTCTGGTGTTTGTGCATAATAATAATAATTCACCAATAATTTATACTCTGTGTCATTATAGTTATTAGTGTTTTGCCTTAAACTTAGAAAATAGGGTTTTATAACATGACATTATATATGTATGTAATAAATGAGTTCAATGAGGTTAATCAGCGCCACTTAATTGTTGCTATATTTTAGGCCAAGTTGGTAACGTGATAACTAATCGAAATGCCAATCGCTTGGAATTCGAAAGACTATTGGTATGTTCTTTTTGCAATCGTTCCTTTAATGAAACTAATAATATTTCATAGATGAAGGACTCAATTTTTATGCCATTTTTAATGATAAACAAATACAATATTATAGATTTGAATTTATTTATTGTATTTTATGATACAGGATGGTGCAAAAATGTACATGAGACATCACAAAGTGCCACGTGATATGCAACGTAGGGTACTCCGGTGGTATGATTATTCATGGTCCAGGTAAAATATAGCTATTTTAATTTTGCTAACAAAAAGGATCGCTCAATTATGCCCAGAATACTAAATGAAAGCCTATTTATTAGTCTATTAACATTATTTTCTACAATATTCTTTAAATTTAAAGAGGGAGGATACAAGGGGGTGGTGATATTAACACGGCCTTAGGACTGCTGCCTGACAAGCTCAAAACCGAGTTGGCTCTCCATGTAAACCTTAGTGTGCTAAAAAAGGTAAAAAATCAAATAAAATCATGTATTTTTATCTAGATCAAGTTCACAGAAACAAGAATGGTGTGCAAGTATGTTCTTGATCGCACCTGGTGTCACATATTATAGGTTACGATATTTCAAGAGTGCCAACCTGAATTTCTTCATGACCTGGTGCTCAAAATGAAAGCGTACATATTCACTCCAGGTGACCTGATTTGTCGAAAAGGAGAAGTAGCTCGGGAGATGTTTATCATTGCGGATGGTATTTTAGAAGTTATAAGGTAAGAGTGAAAGTTTTGAGCTTTCACAAACTTTTTCTTTTCTGGTAGATAGTTGGTAGATATGGTCTACAGTAAGAAAATTGAGAGATTGTAAATTGCCAGTGTTGCAAATGAAGCATTTCCAAATGCTATATGAATTCGATTCTATGATTCCATATAAACTGTTATCTTTCCCCGATACAGTGAGGCTGGAAAGGTTCTAACGACCATGCAAGCTGGAGATTTTTTTGGCGAAATCGGCATACTCAACTTGGATGGATTAAATAAGTAATTTTTTATGCGTTTTGAATGAACTATAACTATCGTGTGCACTAGCGAATGTAATTTGCATAAAAAGCATTTATGTGCTTTACTTACCACATTTACTAAATTTTCAGACGCACAGCAGATGTTCGCTCAGTAGGATATTCGGAGCTGTTTAGTCTTTCTCGAGAAGACGTGTTGGCAGCAATGAAGGATTACCCTGAAGCTCAAGTGAGAATAAACCAAGACAATAGTTTAAAGGAGAAAGGGCAATTTGTGAAAATGCTCCTAGTTGGTATATTCATTCATAGCTAAATTCCTCTTTTCCTTCCTCCTTTACTCAGGAAATCCTTCAAACACTAGGTAGGAAGCGCTTAATGGAGGCAAGAAAAGCGTCGGGTGCAGTAACTGCAAAGAAACCTAGCGACACAGCGAAGAAAACCCAGCCACTCAGCGCTGCAAAGGATGCGACTGAAGTAACTGATAGCACAACTGGGAAACGGATTGTAGAGAAATTACAAAGTGATTTTAAGGGACTAAAAGATGTGATACGCAGAAGTAGAAAGAGCAATTCGAGGTTCGTTACCTTTCCTTTTACATTGCTTTCATCGTTTGTTTAATGACAAATATTAATATAAAATAACATATCTGCTCGTCGTGAAAGCAATGTACATATAATGCGGGGCTTTGGAGAGTAGGGTCGATATGTGCAATTTTACCATGTTTGCATACTAATAAGTTTGTTTGTTGTTTGTTTAAAATTTGCAGTAGAGACGACTCTAGCGAGCCAGAGTCCGGTAAAACAGATGGCGATGGCGGAGAAAAGGGTAAAATAGATGGTAAATCGTTTCCCCCTCCTCGTGGTGTACTGAAACGAATGCATAATGTTTTAAGTGATGAGAAGGAGAAAGAACCGTCCACGTCCACTTCCACATCAACTTCCTCTCCATCCGTTCTCGTAAAACGAGGAGCTGGGAAACGTGTCCAGCTTGCCAAAATACTGGCGGCGGCCCCTACGAGTCCTCCCAAAGAGCCTGAAGTTATTGGAGAGGGTCTTCCTTTGATTCAACGACTACGATTGCTCAAACAAAAAGAAGAACGAGAGAGAAAGCAGCAGGAGGAGCGGGAGGCGATGATGCAAACTCTCATGCCAAGTCAAAAACCCCAATCACCTCCATCTATAGCCGCACCAACGAAACCTCTCGGGGCAGGTTTATTGCTAAAAGCTCTTGTAAAAACCAGAGCCTCTGTAGAGGTGCCTCCAACCTCAGTTACTTCAGCTGGTGTCGATGGCAAGGAATCAGCAAAACTTGTGGCAGCTGCGCCAAAAGAGGGGGATAAACGTGAAAGTGTATCCTCTGTGGAATCCGGCTCGACGCTCTCCTCGCCTCCATCTAGCTCATTGGCCAGTCGGGCCCTCAGTCCTCCATTGAAGCCTGCAGCATTACTGATTGGAGAAGCTGCAGCAATTGCAGCATCAAGAGCAACCACTGAACCCATTTCAATATCAGCGCCTCCAATGCCCCCAAAGCTGACATCACAGACATCCTTTTCTCCGCCGGTGTTTTCTCCGCCAATTTTTTCTGGAAGCATGTCACCGCCAGTAATGGACACCGTATCCATCGGAAGAGATCGATCCGCATCTGCAAGCTCAGCTCTTGTTCCCACGCATCAGCCCAACACGTCAGCTTTTCCTTTTCATCCGTCAATGCGCCCTGCTGCGTTACATTTCCGTCAAAAGACATACGGCTCTGTGGACGATCTCTCACCTGAATTTTCTCGCCTTCCATTCGTGAAAAAACTGAAGATCTTGAACGAGCGGCAGAAAATTGCAGCGCTACTTATGAGCAAAACAAGTAGCAATATTTTGACAAGGAGCACAAGCGAGGGCTCCAATGAGAATACCACGGTTACAGGATCTGAAATAATCGAGGTAACACGAGAAGATCAATTACATTCACTGGCAATGGGTCGACGAACCCAGTCTAATCAAGAACAATTACAGGGGCAAGGAGAGAAGGTGTCTGAGGGGAGCCTTGTACCGACAACATCCGTCAGTGTAACAAAGTACGACCGAAGTCCACCCGAACGGGAGTTTAGGCGAAAAGGAGAATCAAAAAGAATAACAGTCGCTGGTCAAAGTGGGGCCGGTAGTGAAGTAAAAGAGAAAATAAGCACAAGTCAAATACCATCTTCAATTGTACAAACACAAACGACTAAAACTGCAACTACTTCTAGTTCCGTTGTACATGTCTCAAATACCACAAAATGCCTTACTAAGTTAGAAACTGATGAAGCACCGAGCACTCTTAGTACTAATAGCTGTAAGATTTCTAGTGTATTGTCTCCATCTCTAACGGGTATACATGGAGCAGGTAGTGGAAGTAAGAAACGTAAGAAAGCGAAAAAGATGCACGCCGCAGCATCTCCAACCTCAGAGAAAAAGGATGACGAGGCCGTCTCAAGTAGCAGTTCGTCGTCAACCCCCAGCCCACCAGAACTGGACAGTTCGGAAACGCCGGAGAGACGCAACCTAAAAAGTATACTGAAACGACTAGCAAAATCAGAAGAAACTGTGGAAAGTGAATCCAAGCGGGCAGGCGATACTACCTTACGGAAACTAGACGAGAGGAAGTTATTGAAAGCTCCAACAATAGAGGGATATGCTGCGCGGCACAGGAAGTTTGCTAAAAACGTAACTTTTCATAGACAAGCTGTTACAGTTGTTTCTCCAGAAGATCTAGCTGGACTCACTTCAAAACCGGGAAAAGAGTTGACACGACCATCAGAAGCTGTGCAGGTTTGTAGAACTGAGGATAAAATTTGCGACCGTGATATTGATTTCAGTAGTGAAAGTGGAACTGGGACTCAAACGGAGCAGCTAATACCAGTTAGTGAACATTCGTACACTCCAGACGTGAGTTCTTTTAATAAACACATTTCCCATCTGCTTCTTGGGCTTGTAAGTATTTTTGAGAAAGCGTTAAATTATTAAATAATGTACTTTGATTTTCTAATTTTTTCACATCTTTAGAATATGAAGCCATTCTCAAATTTAATGCTGGTGAAAGGAGAAGACATGGCATTTGCAGGTGATCGACACCCAGGAGCCTTACAAATTGGTTTAAACATTGCTCAAGAAGAATGTATTGGTAGTGTATTCATGGGAATCAAAGCTATAATTCAGAACAAAGTAGACGAAATTCATTCGCGATTTCAAGATAATTTTAACACCCTGGAGCATGAGGTGCATAAACGAGATGAAATCATATACAGATTGCAACGACGTATTCAGGAACTGGAAAGGAATGCAGATCGAAGAAGATCTAGGAATGGAGGTAGTATACGAGGTGATGATGACAGCCATCATGATATGGGTGGTCACGAAGGCGATAACGAAATGGATGATATTGATGGGGATTTTGATGACGAAGAAGAGTTGCTTTTAGGATCTGACGCCACTATACAGCATAGGTACCCTATGGAGCTACAGACGTCCTACCTTTTCAGTCGAGGTGATTCAATAGACACTGTGATCAGTGCTCAGGACTATGATGATGAGGTATTTGAAAGAACAGACTTGGAAAGTCGCGAAGCCAGACAATCTCTATCCCAGCAATTTGAAGAGGCGCGCTCTAGCCAACAACAGTATCACCAGCAGCAACAACGGCGCTCTAGGGATTTAGGAAATGGAGATGGCCAAAAACATTCAACAGCGACGTGGGCGCAAATATCCGAGGAGGAGACCATTGAAATGCGAGAGTTTGGTACAGCTCCTTGGGAGGTAGAGTTTCACAGGGATCGAGACTCCTTGCCACCTCCAAATGAAAGAAGTTTCGGGACGCGAAATTTAGATAAAGACTCCGTCGCTGTTGATATTGGCAATACGTCCACTGAATATGAATCATCGTCGAGCTCTGAGGAGGCCAAAGGATCTAAAAAACACGGATCAGTGCAAGAGGTTACTCACCGCAGAATGAAGGAAGAACCAGTTGCACTAGACGATGATGATGATGAAGAGGGAGACCAGACGGATGTTGGGTCGGAAGAGGAAGAGACTGATGATACTTCCGAAGACGAGCCCCAGTTAACCAACAAAAACTGGGAAGTTCAAATGCTTGCCAAAGAAATGGATAAGTTTGAAAGGAGTCGGCCAGATAACTCTGAAATGATCGGAGAAGCACAACACTTACAAAATGAAATTAAGCAAATGAGAGAAGCAGTTACATCAGGAGAGTTGTCTCCATCAGAGCTCGACATGCTTGAATCAATTTTGCAAACTAAATCAAAAAGAGTGAAGGCAATAGCCAAAGCACTCAGCGTAGAAACACCCTTTTCTCCTTCAGTTGGAGGAAGAACTACCCCAAGTTCAGTGGGAAGTCAAGAGTCATCGAAAAGCAAAACAAAATTTGCGTTTGTCAGAAGTGTTGACGACATTCATGGAGCAGCATCTCGTCCATCGTCTTCCATGTCGCGGCGCATTGATCCTAGCCAGTTTCAACGTCATCCTCCATCCGAACTTCCAGCCAGTTCGCACTCACAACACCGTCTTAGTTTAGGCGTCATACCACCATCTGCAGCTTCTGCAATAGCTCAACCATCAACTTCCTATACAGCAGCGAGCGAACAGCTTAGTCCTGGCGAGGAAAGGGATTTGCATAAACTAATATACTCCAGAAAACGCTCGACCACGGTGAGGAGACAGGCAAGTTTGGGAGAATCTGCTTTGTCAATGGCTACAGCATCAACATCAGCAGCTGCATCGGAGAGTCAACAAAGAAGAGAAAGTGCTGGAGCTTTCCCTGTCTCCGTAGCTGCTCAGCAGTCATCAACAAAATCATTTTTCTCTAAATTTAGTCTAGTTCGACAGTTAACTTCCCGTGGTCATCAAGGAACGAAGAATCCAAGTTCTGAGCATGCGCCAGAGGAGCAATCCAGCGTCAAATATATTCGTGGCGCTAAAACCTCAGCAGAAATGGGTGAAAGCTATGCAAGTAGTTCGCAGCCTAGTACTATTGCTACAGAAGGAATTGTGTTCATTCAAGGTATGTGGATCTCAAATAGTTTTTACAGACTTTTTTTTATTTTCTCTTCCAACGAAATAGGCTTTTGCAAGTTGAAGACAATACATATAACTAACAAATAAATATAACAGGCATATTTTACTTTCACTAGCAATAGCATTTCTTTGTTACATTGTCGAGATTTCCAAAAAAACTAATGAAAACATCAAATTTAATTATTGAAGAGACATTTAGCTACATGCATGCCGCATGCAGCTTTCACAGGTTGTCTGTCTTTGCGGTGTACCCAAATGCACATACTTGTACTGCATTTTTGTATTGTGATCTATATGATATGAGAGAAAGCATACTAAGAATATTATGCCGTACATATAACATACATATAACGGAAACAGACAATAGCCTCTACGGACAGAATCCGTCTTTCCCTTGTGTGTCTGTTATATCAAGCTGCGACAAATCGTAAGTAGAGTAACTTTGTGGTTAATTCATACTGGTGATGTATGAGTTTCAAGGCAATTAGATATCTATATTGATATAAAGATAAGCAATTCTTGACATATTCTTTGGATTGAATATTGTTCTCCTATAAGGATAAAAAGTTCTACTACATATCATCTAAAAGATCATGCGATGTAGATGTATGCAACCATTGACATTAAAAAATTTTAAATTTAAATTTTTAACGCTGAAAATGGGCTTTCACGAAAGGATGTTTTAGCATTTTTAACATGGACGTGTATGCCCCTGAGAGCCTTACGTTATAATGGGTTGGACCAAGTCAATCTGTGTAAATCACGTAATAAAGTGTTGGACTGCTCCAAGTCACGTAAATTGTGTAATAACGGATTGGATTGTAGTCTTTCGCGGAAATTACTTAATACGCAGTTGGACAATGCTTAGAAGATTCTTTTATTTTTGTAAATGTTTTATGTTATGTTTCTAAATAAAATATTGCTAATATTGCAGGAGATACTGTGGCCCAGTCCCAACAAAGAAGCTCCTCAATCACCATTCTTCCAACTATTTCCTCAACAATTACCACCTCTGTTCTTTCATCGTCTGCGCAAAGTGATCCAGGTCCAGTTCAGCGTGCAGGTCGCATCACTTCTGCTCCAATCTCAGAATCGCAGGCTTCAACTTCCACTGCTGCGGCTGTTTCCGCATCCACAGCAACAGCTCCTTCCAGTTCAACTTCATCTGCACCAACCCCATGCTCTTCAAAGACGGCAACAACAAGCGCTCCTACTACTTCCGAGCTTGGTGGAGAAAGTCAGCCTTTACTGAAGGAATAGCTAAATTTAGGTATATACGCATGTATGAATAAATTACGAATGTGGTCATTCGACTCATAAAGATGACGATATAACCGCCGCTTCCTTTAACAAAAAATATTGTAGATGTGGGAGGAAGGACTTCAATTATGCGAGATAGGGTTAACGAGCTTAGTTTTCCGAAGAAATTTCCGTGTGGTTGGTGTATTAATGCGTTATAACACCCTTCCAGGTAACTGTTCACACGATGTTGAAGACATGTTCTGTTTCGTATAATATGGGTAGGATTTCCATCATCGTAGGTTTTGATTGGTGCCATAATAATAAAAAATAAGCTTATCGTCCTTTCCACGCCAACTTGAAATGGTACAAACTTCTACTGTTATAATAAGAAAAAAAGCCATAAAATGAAAATGGTGGAAAATTGTGTATTCCAAACAATTCCTTGAAGCTCCCACATACTGGCTTGGTTAGTGAAATCTCTTTGCCAATGTAAATTTAATTATTTGACTAATATTTGCAACCTACAACATTTAATAAGTTGTTGAGAGATGAAATAAGAAAATTTTGCATTTATCAGATACGCTACCAATATAAATGAGATAATTATTACCAAATGTTTAAAAACAAATTCATAATTATATACTCGGCAGAATTAATATAAATATGGAAGTAATATCTGTAATGCTTGATTGAACGTTATATGTTATGTAAGCTTATGATTATTCGGTGTCCATGGTATTCTTTCATTCGACATTCAACATTGTACAGATAACATAAAATATGACATGCGGAATGATTGATTGCTGCAATATTAAGAATTCTTCAAGGAATCTTATTGAAATACACAGTATATATATATAATATATAGTGCTACTGTTAAATAACTTAAAATATATTATTATTATTACTTGTCTACCTATATATTCTAAGCATACAATAAATAGATATGTATTATAAGTGAGATCACTTGTTAATTGCACATGGTTTGTAAGTACTACATAATAGAAACGGATAACTATTTTATATTCGTAGGAAATATTGAATTATGATATTTGAAAAAATATATTACCTTTACATTTGCAGCGAAACAATACTATTATTACAATTTAACAACAATATTGACTAACAATATATAATAATATAAATATTATATAATATGTATAATAAATGCCAACGGAAAGAGAACCATAGAATGACCAAAACCGTTAGTCCTTTCTTTATAAAATCGGTGAGTGAAGACCGCAAGAGGCCTGTACAACTGGAAGTTTTCTACCGAATAATTCATCATTTTTTGATTGTCAATCAAATATGTCATTATTAGTTTGTTAAAACCCATTCTTGTATTTGCTTTGATGGCATGCCAACTAAGAACGACCAAACTTTATTATTCAAACTAAATTCATCCGTAATTCGCATTCAGTCCGTTTCAATAAATAACTAAACTTCTGTCTTTTATGTGAAGTTAATGGATATTTTGAATCATTATTGGCAAAGGCTTTAATCGCGGAAATTATGCAAAATTAGCAACAGCCTACCTTATATAAAGTCAGTTTACTTGTCTTTACACCCAATCGGTTTTAAGTGATATTTGTTACCCATTCGGAGTTATACTTCGTCTTTTGTATGGATCCAAGCACTTGAAATATAAAATATTGAGACGCATAATATAAATCCGTGATATTTGTTGAGCAGAGGCACGAGAGAAATACATGCCTATTTTTACCCATATATACAATCATTATTCCAAGAAAAATCTTTTTTACAAAATCACTTTTATCCGTCTTGCTTAAGCTTACATTCGTTACTTAAACTAATAAAGTTATACATTTGAGATAAGTGATCTCGGAAATAAAATTATGCAATAGAGAAAATTATTAGGCGATTAACATTTATATTGTTTTTCTGTACATACAGATAGCTAATTTATATGAAACGAACGTCATAAATAACTTTTAAAACTGATTATACAATAGCTTAAGTTCAGGGTTTTTTTAGTAAAAGTTTCGGCAGGAACCGTAAACTATAATTTTGCTTTAGCAAGTTTAAAGCCAGAAGAACATCATACAGCGTTTAGTTACATAACTTCACAATTTTTATCGAACGAGACAGAAGGCAATTAATTATTAGCTTGCCCCAATTATCGATTCAAGCAATTAGTATGGAAATTCTGTTCCTCACAATCACAACGCATAATGGACGTGATGTAAGTTCTTGAAACAACAAAGTCCTCTAGCTGACATTTGATGTATTTTCAATTCCATATTTAGTGTTTGGACGTTCTTAATTTTCAGTGTTTTAGTCTATTTCTCACTTCAGTGACACACGGTGCATTATCATAAATTGTCGCAATATATGTGATTTCGACAGTTGTAAGTTTTGAAACGAATAAACCTTGATTCACAAATCTTGAAAGTTACTGGATGCTATACTGAACTGGTGTATTTTATTCTATCTTGCTTAACATTAACTTAAATGAGCATTATGATCAGATCCGTACAAAAAGGATGTATGCTAGATATGCTTACTGTGTACCGCTTGTAGCCCTTTGTACATATATTCATCAACTTAAATCAACTTACTTTTTTAACTAGTAGCGTTTTCAGGATACTACAAAGAATCTGTAAAACGAAGGAATATTGGATTATGATATTCTTAAGTTTAACAAAATCATGGCCGTAACCAAATATTTACCTTGAACACAAAAGGACCGATGAGAATGAACATTGACCGTAAATGTACATGTATATGCCGAAACCAATATAATACATCATTAAAAATTCGCGGAGAAAAGTAAAAGTTTCATTAGTGTGACAATTTTATTCAACTTGTATAAAACACTACGGAACCTGTTAATTAATGCAACCTTATTCTAAATTTTTTCACATTTTTTACCATTTTTCGTGTGTTGTATTACAAATAATAAACCATCTCAATCTAAGTTAAATCAATATTGCCTTTTTAGCTACAAAATGAATTATTAAAATTTTTGAAGTACTCTTATAAACGGGTGAACAGAAATCAGAAAGAAGTTCAGACGATTTTTCGAACAATATTAAATGTTGAAGGGACTCAAAAGATAGATTATTCTTATGATATTATGTTTTTTCATCCATGGCAAAGTCGATTTCACCGAAACGCAGTTCAATTAGGCAGGTAAAATTAACGAGTACTTAATGCAGTACGACATGTAGATCTCCTGTGGTAACAAAATAAATAAAAATTCAACATTTTTAAAATTAACGGGTAAATTGTGCTTACATATAAAAATATGTATATTCAGCCATAGCAACACTTATATAGCAACAAAAATGACTAAATTTTAAGTTTCATAAACAATATTCTTCTTACATTCTTCTTGGCTCCTACGCACACATCTCGCAACTTTACGTTTAAATTCTGTGTAGTTTTCTCTCCATTCTTTCTGTAATTACAAAAACAGTCAAAAATTTATTAAAACTCTATTTAAAAAAAATTTTACCATACAATTATTCATTATTTATTTATGCTTCTTGTGGTATAGTCAGAGTCAATGATTTTTAGTATTCAAATAATGATGAATGCTTAAGAAGATGAATTTAACGCTTTTACTTTTTCAGACCAACCATTTGAAACCCCTAATATGAAATTATAATTATATGAACTGTTTGTTTCAGACAAAAACTATGCATAGCTATTTACTATTATTCTCATGAAAACTTGATATAGTAACACACTGACGCTGTATACAGACTTGTCTATCTCAACATATATCGACATTTCTAGAGGTGGGTTATGAACAATTTTGGCGTGCGTAATATCATGGGTGTGCGCAAAAAAGTAGTTGAAAAATCAGGGGTTAAATTTAAAACCCTTAATTGATTAAAAAAAGTTAAAAGTAGTTAATTATTTTAGCTTATGAGGGATTTGAATTGACAATGCAGAGATAGAGGTAAACCGCACTACTACAGTGATTGTTAGCACTTATACGTTCGGTGTATTCATTCATGATTTATTCTCAATTATAATCTAAAATCACAAATTTTCCCACCCAGTCATGCCAGCGTTTACTGTAAGAGTAAGAACTAAGATTATCATATTTGCCAACTCGCATTTACTCTTTTTCAGAGATTTCAACTTAATTAATCATGAACTTAAGACCTAACCTGAAGCTTGTGTTTATTTACTTTACAAGATTTTCATTTAAAAGCCCTATAATGTGTCACAAAACAGACAATGGCGATCTCATTTCTTCGTAAATAAGTAATAAAAATTTCCTATCAATCACTGAACACTCTATTATTAACATAAACACAATCAAAATGATAAATGTAATAATAATATAAAACATCTTACCGCGGCGTCCACATTCGCTGGACTTTCATCGTTAGGATCGGCTAACATCGATATTACTGATATCAATATTGTCTCCACCGTGTGTACTGGGAGCCACCGTTCGGAAGCCTTTTCATAACCCCATTTATCATCCCCGGGTTCGTGAAGGATTGAGATGCATACATCCCCACTTTTATCAACTGTTTAATTTAGAAAATACAACCGTTAAATGTTTTTCGCAATCACAACATTAAGGAATTTAAGGATTTAAAATTAGGCGATTTAAATAACTAGTCGAGTTATTGGTGGATCAAATATTTTCAAAGAACTAGACAAATTGTGAACAGAATGAACCGATCACGTCAACATCACTCAATTCTTGAGTTGTCAATCTTGTTTCGCGAAAGTAATTGATTTATAATATCAAATGTTCAGGTAGGAATCATTAATTTATTAGGTGTTAAGTGTCCAACATATATGCCATATTATGTCAACCAGTGGTCAATCACTAACAAACTTTCACGTATACAACAACACTTGAAAAACTTGGATAGAATCCGTTTTTCCCCTTACCGTATCGGCAAAAAAACATTAGTCGGCCAATGACTCATTTAGTAGTTCATTTTACAACGAAACAGAGCCGGTAAATTCACAACTTTATCGTGTAATGTTGACGCGAACTGTTAATCTCTCAGCAATTAAATATAAAATGCTGATGATACCACTACATTTAAAACAGCTTTAATTTGATTTCAAAGTGAACATTACCATCCCACTTGAACTTTCAAAAGTGCAACTTGTACTTCTAATTAATTTTAAAAGCGAATAAAAAACAAGAGAAAAACCCGTACTATTTGGATGCCATATTTCTGTGATAAACTTCATTTTAGGTGGTCGTAAAGGATATTCCCGGGGAAAATATAAATGCGCTTTAAAAAATCCTCCTTCACTGTAAACAGAAAAAGGTTACATGTTGTGTTGTAAAATACAAACGTTAAAATATCATCTCTAAACCGCTTTCAGCTAAATAGTATTCATAACAATATAAAAATAATTAGGAAGGCTTACTAAAGCGTATCTGGTGGTCCAATGATCAGTACTTCCCATTTGTAGATATCGTTGTCGTCGATGAGACCAGCTGAAAATCCTTCTACTGGATTTTTATTGAGCTCTGGAATAAGTTTGCCAAAAAAAACATCAAAAATGAAATCCACGCCATATATTTAACATTGTTTCGTGTGCCGCCCAAATGTCCATTCATGCTTAAATACTACGCACTAAAAAGGCGACACACACAAACAGACAAATGTTTTTTGCACTGTCGCCGCTCCACGAACTCGAATCTTACCTGCTAATTGTTTACGAAGTAGAAGGGCAGACTGTGGTTCTGACATTTTCTAAATAATGTTTTATTTATTAATTAATTTCTCCAAACCCTACGCTGACTATTTAAATAATTGCCTACTTAAAATTAGTTTTATTTTGTTTAAAAAAATCTATATAAAACTATATATTAATTTAGCAGTAACTATTGCTATTAAACCTAGAATTATATGTTTTATGCTATTATAAGTCTTTAATCATTTATTAATTACAATAAAGAAAATAACGTGACCAAAAAATTTCTTTTTTCTTTTAATTCATTACGTTTACGTTGAATTTTTTTATGCTCTATCATGTCCTATCTATCTATCTCTCTTGAACTGTGTTTCTTGCAGAGAGACGAAAAATAAATGTTTCGTCTGTATTTGTTTTGCATTACTTGCATGGATCGCAGAGATATATACGGCTTTTGTTCAGCACTTACCTTACAAAAGTTACATTATTCACCACAGAAAGCCGTATATGCCAGTTGAAAACACTATAAAAAAGCTGATTCCCTATGCCGTTTTGTTGCCTGTGTTCTGTCCTGCTGTTCCTCCTGCTCGCCATCATGATGATAATGATGACTTCTACTTTTCTTTCTTGGTATTTCAGTCGGTGTGAGTATCGCAGTTGCAGCAGATACTGCTGTGCGGACCCAAATGGACGGACGGACAAATTGACGAGCGCATTGTTAAAGTGGAATTACTGCGAACTGTGCTTGCTGCAAGGAAAGGATGAGTGCATGCACATCATGCAGGCTGCACATAGTTTCTGCTTTTTCAACCTTAAAAAACTCAAGTAGATGCTCTTATTACGTTTGTGTGGTTTTCTCAGCTCTCTTCTTTCATGTTTTTTGTGAGTTTGTGAGAGCATTTATTTTGCTGCCCTCTCTCTACTGTGCACACATGATAACGTATCCATTCCCAGTCAACTCCAAACTTTATCCGACACCCTCTGCTTTTGCCAGATAAATATGTTTAAAGTTTCCCTGCCTGTGTAGTACTGCCATCGCCGTAAACACAAATGTACATTCTTGAACACATCTGTGCGCTCTTCATTCATATATTGTTGAATTGTTCATATTTGAACTATACTTGTCTAGTTTTTATCATGTTTTCTGTTAGGTTAGGCAATGGCTGTGAGCATCCAAAACACAAAAATGCTTTATATTCATGTTAACGTTACGTTCGTTACCCTGTGATGCCAAGATATACAGCTACGCGTTCAACTGTTATGCTAAGAAGAGAGCTAATACATCATCATATTATCATCATTATCTCCTAGTCTGCCAGCCGCAGCCAGTCAGTAGTCAATAGATTGGCTTTGTCGGTTGGTGGGGAAGGAACCCCGTTACTAGGTAGTTAGGTACCCCATTGATAATGAACAAAATGATCACGGTGAAAACCGTTTTTCACCGTGATCAGTGAAAACTGTTTTTCACCGTGATCAGTGAAAACTGTTTTTCACCGTGATCAGTGAAAACTGTTTTTCACCGTGATCAGTGAAAACTGTTTTTCACCGTGATCAGTGAAAACTGTTTTTCACC